>CAIGRS010335484.1:0-11213 GCA_903798395.1 Fraxinus floribunda
TTTCTTCATTTCAATGTATGAAAATAAAATATTTTGATATAAATCATTATCAATGACGGTGTTTGCTAATTAGTGAAAGGTTGAAGATAAGAATTTGACGAAAAAATGTTAAGGAAATAATTGCTACAATAAACAAAGATTGGGGAGTTAAAATGTAATTAAAATGTGGTGTATCAAATAAAAATTGTGATGGCAATATAATCACCCTATATAAAAAGGAGGGATTGAGGAGAAATTTCTTATTACCAATTTTACCCTTGCATATTTAGTTATGGGTCCAATATACCCTCATTTATCCTTATATTTTCAATTTTCCATTTTACCCTTACATCTTTATATTGATGGTCAATAATACCCTTAAAACTAATTTATTTCAACTAAATACAATTATTATTAAAATTAAAATTATTTATTTTTAAAAATTAAGTCAAGTAATTTCCAATAAACACTATTATTATTAATGTATAATTAATAAAAACTTATCTAAAAATGAAATAAAAATTATAACAATACTACATATTTATATGAAATGGCATAGACTATTAAGTCAATTAATGTTAATATATAGAATTTATAAAGATAATAAAATTATATATACAATTAAATTTCTTTAAACCTAATATTACATATTAAAAGAATGTTGCATTCCTACATTGAAAACAAAACATGATATTTAAAAAGAAATCCCATTGACTAACATTCACTCGATAAGTATTAGATAAAAAAAAGTCATTTTCTAATAACCCTTCAACTTTTTAATCATTATTAATTTGATAAATTGTGAGATAAAAAGTCATTTTTTAATAACCCAATTGTGAATAGGTGATAAACATTCGATTTCACATTTTACTTTTCCATAACTTTATATTTATGGTGAACAAAACCCTTAACATTCAATTTATTTCCTCTAAATAAGATAATTAATAATTATTATTGCTTTCAAAAATTAAATCAATTAATTTTCACTAAACATAATTATTAGTTACATAATTAATAAAACCATTATTACATACAATTAAAAGAAATTATAATAATATTACATATACATATCTTGAAATGACATATTTTATTAAGTCCATTAATATTAATATATGGGACTTATTAAAAAAATAAAATTACTTACACAATTAATTTTTTTCAAACCTAATATTACATGTTAAAATTGATATTGCATTCCTAGAAATTCTATTGAAAGTAATAAATTCAATCCATAAATGCAATCTTTAAATCTTTTATTAATCAAATACATAATTATAGAATATTTCATTGTACATAATATAAATATTTTGCTTTGAATTGATGTTTTTTGATAAGAGTTTTAAAATGAAGGAAATAAGTGAGAAAAACTATATAAGAACTCCCTTACTCCTCAAGTCTCAATTATGAATTTGTCATTCATAATCCATCATTCACAAGTCACATCTTGAGTTTGTGTTTATAAATTGTTTTCTTTCATATATTACTTTCTTTGAGTAATTGTTAATGTCTAATAAGTTAGTAACTAATTATTGATTTATTAATCAAAATTATATTATTTATATGATGATAGGAAATCCAAATGTGGCATCTTTTGATCGGAATGATGGTCAATCTTTTTTATGGAGCACCAATTGATAGATTTTTTGTTTTTACTTTCTGTTTATGATGAATTTTTCGGTAGTGTGAATTATGTCAAGATTTATTGTATTAGATAATTAGTTTCGAATTTATTTTCTACAAATATTCTATTTTTTAGTTGAAATTTACTTATATCCGATTATCCAATTTGATACAAAAATTTTCTCTGTTTACTCAACTTGAATTTTATATATTTAATTTGCCTTTATGATATTTATTGATTAATTGACACGTTTACTTATTGTTGCAATTGCAATTGGCTACAAGATTTATTGTTTACTTATTGATTAATTTGTCTTCGTTTACTTATTGTTGCAATTGTACAGTGTGTGAATATTAGTTTTGAGAAAGCAAAAACTCTAATGCCTCATTTTCACTTGCAAGGAATTTATGTACAAGTTGTGAGTCTAGAAATCAATTTGGTGCTTATTGAAATTTACATTTTTTTTCCACTTAAACATTGGATAAAAGAAAAAATCTAAATTTAGATTCTCCCAAATTCCGAGTTGTCATATTCTCATAATCTTTAACCCTTATAAGTTTGACTCAATACACATCTCCATATAATATTTAATAATAATTTTATTGATTATAGACGTCCCCGTAATTTACATTCACTTGGCATTATTACCTTTAATTCAAAGGAAAAATCTTATGACTACAATAATTAAGAAGGCTCTTGAATGCGTAGCCTCCCAACTTTGTTTTTGATTATTTAGTTAAAAATTAATTGCGTAAATCATTTAATTACATAATCGAATAGTTAAATTTATGTCTCATCCTACAATTTTTGTCTAAATATTTTGATATTTTAAAATTTTGGAGGCATTTCAAAAGTTTTTTTTGCCAATGTTTAGTCTTATTATCATACTTAAAAGTGTAGATTTTAAATTTTAATGTCGTCGTGTTAAATCAGTGTTATACGATATATTAAAAATTGTAAGTATCATTGATACTTATTGAAGTTATATTACATGTAAATAATAGTAAAACTATTGACATTATTTAAATTAAAAGATTTTAAATTTGACTTAATAACTTTGTTCAAATTATAATTCTTTTGTAGTATCGTATTATATGCAAAGCATGTTTAGAAAACTAGCTTTTGGTTTTAAGTTCTTACCAATTATTTTTATAATCTTTTATCATCATCTCATTTTGACTTTCACATGATTATTGGAAATGAGGTGCATATCTCCAATAATACGGATTCTAATCAGGTCGAATCGAATCGAGCTTTTTATATTTTGTTTACTTGGGTTCTAGGCAAATCAAACCAAGAAACTATAAATGTGTCACTATTTTTGACAAGTTAAATGATGTGTGACTTTTTATATTTTGTGATTTTGGTTATATTTAATTAATATAAATTATACATCAATTTTTACATTCTAATATTCACATGTGTACATACTTTAATTTTTAAATTTAATTTATGAATTTATATTCAAACAAATTAGATAAGGATTTTGGTTAGTTAAAGTAAGAATTTTATAATTTATTTAAAAAAAAGGTATGAAAATTCAATTTTATGAATTTAAGCAAGCCGGTTGTTTGTAGAAGTGATAGAATTTAGCAACTGGTTGACGTGGTTGCTTATTTTCAATTCAATTCAATTCAATATTTGATATTCAATTCTTTTAGTTCTTCATCTTCGAGATATGTTCTTTTTTATAATTTCGCTCATGTTTGACCCACATTATTTTTTTCATTCTCATTTTTTTACTCATTTTCAACCACACATTTTTCAATAAAATAATATTTTTCATCACATCAATAACGTTTTCTTCTTTTCAACCACATATTCTTCATCACATCACTTCAAAAAAATGTAATATTCTCTCATTTTAATATGTATCAAACACACTCGACATTTCATATTTGATTCTCCTTTTTTATCTTTTGTATGGAATATAAATGCAAATCAATTTTACGAAGACTTCTTAAATACATTGTTGTCAAATGTCAAATGGTATCACACCACATAAGTTAATCTTGAAAAGAATTTGTTCGATGATATTCTTAAGGAACCTGGATCAATCCAACGATCTTTACAACTGAACAAAAATGGTTTGTTATGATTTCAAGAAACATATTATCCATTCGAAAATAATCATTGGACAGCATGATAGAAAATAAGTTTTCCTTTAGTGCATCCCATTGACTCTACCAAATGATGAAGGATATAAATTCAAATTCAAGAGAAAATAATTTTCAATACACCTTTGCTTGCAATCATCGTTAACAAAGTTCAAGGACAAACAATGTCTACTATTGAAATATACATTTCTGAGCATGTATTATCTCATGAAAACTATATCTCACATTTTTTTGCGGAGTTTCAAAGCAAACAAAAATCTTGATAAAATGCTAAAAACATAAAATAAAAAGAAGAAAAGTTATAGAATGTTGACAAAAAATATTATGTATAAAGAAAAATTATTTTAATGAAAATATTACATTTTAATTTATTAAACATTTCACACTATATACATAATTTCATAAAAAGTATTATTCATATATATTCTTTTCAACACATTAATTTTGTCCTTTAACAATATTAATTACATCTACTACTTTCAAAAACGGTATTAATATTTCAAAAATATTACGTATATTATTTATCAGATATACATGTGCTTACTACTAGTACTAATAAGTTCTTGTATTCAAGTTCTTTAATCATTATTGATACATATTTAGTTCTATGTGTGTGTATATGTTTGAGATAATAATTAATCTCTCGAGTGTGCGTGTTTATAAATTAATTATAAATAATCAAATCATCTTCTATCCAAACATTTCAAAATTTTCACAAGTATTATTAATTTATTTATTGTTCATTTTTATCCATTTATAATTTAAATTGTTTATAAACACTTCAATCAATTTGATAATATATTCGAGGCGATAAATGCTATCTTAGATATATTTACAAGGTGATAGATGTTATATATTATACTTGTGCTATCATTTTCCTGTAGTTATCTCTTTATCTCTAACGTTACATAAATATATTCTCTTTTTAATTGACCCAATATATAACAATAACATTTTTACAACACTTTAGAAAAATTTAAATATATACCTATTAGCTAAATAGCAAATTCGATCCGATTTGGTTTTTGTACCCTTGAAAAATAAATGGTAAACATGGAAGTGTTTGCGCGAAAAATTCTTGTTTTACTTTTATGTTCTCTATTTCATACCACAAAAGTTTTGATTATTTTGAATATATATTATTTAATTGAGAGACTACAAGAATAAATTTGGAAAGGAAGTTAAAAAAATATTTTTTTTTCTAGGGAACTGAGAATCAATGAAACTGATTCATTAATTCTCATCAATGGATAAAGACTCAAAATCAGATCAATTTCCTCCTCTTCTAATCCCTACTATTAACAATCGTTAGCAAGTAAAGCTGTAACACCACTGCGCCCACCAATGACCATCCGAAGATGGCAATATCTATGAAATTTCCTTTTCCAATAAAAAAGTTGCCTATTATTAATCCAACTCAAACACCCCAAATGCTGACAAAAATATTCCAATCCACCTCAGTCATGTTCTGTGGGCAAGTATCGCGTTTAGTTTGGATACTGTTTAGTGTTTAGCATTCTTTTCATTTCTCCTTTTTTCTTTTTACTCACTCATTGATTTCTCTCTGTTTCTGACACCAAACCAAACCTCTCTTCAAATCAAAGATTTCTTATTCGTAGGTTCCTTTTGAACTCCACTCTTTCATTGCTTTCATGGGTTGTTATGGATTTTGATTCATAGATTTACCCTTAAGCTTGCTTCAATTATTTATAATGTCCCTGACATTTAAATTAATTATTGATGAACACTGCAATTCTAGTTGAGCATCTTGTTCTGATACCAACTTATTTTCTCTAACGATAAACCCACTTATCCAATTCCAGATCATTCTGATTTTTACTTCTTTTGGGTCTTTTTCCTTTATTTTTTTGGCTTTCTAGGAAACTGTTATTTTATTTGATGGGTTCTGTAAGTTCTTGCTGCTCGTAAAGATTGAAGATGGGATCTTTTTCTTCATTTCAAGTTCTTTTACTGAGTTTGGGACTCTTTCTTGCTGCTTGTAATGCATTCCCACAAAATGAAGGTACTTATATTATGCATCGCATTTGTCGATTCACAGATCTTGATTCACTTGCTCCTTAAAAAGTTTAATTATTTTTAGTTTGGGTTGTGGTTGATGATGATTCAATTTATATAACTGTTGGATATATTAATTGAGTTTGTTTTGGGAAGATCTTGGAATTTTGTCGTTTATATTATTTGTATTTATAACCGATGTTAGCAGAAATGTAGTGCAAACTTTGTGTAATATTTTCTTGACCGAAGAATTTGTGGTTTTGTTCAGCTGTAGCTCTCACTTCCTTCAAGACAGCTATAATGGAGGATCCCCTTCTGGTTTTGTCAGATTGGAACCCTATGGAGTCTGAGCCTTGTGAATGGTCTGGAATTTCTTGTTCTGTGGCAGGAGATCATGTCATAAAGCTGTAAGATTTTCTATCGTTTCAGGAGATCATTGTTCTTGGTTGAAACTAGAAAAATAAGCTAAAATCTATATATAAATATATATTGCTGGATAATATTGAGGAAATTAAAATCTTGTTTTCCGATGTTGCTGGAGAGTATTAGGCAGGAATAATTAGCTGGTTTTATTATACTGTACTACGTACTAAATGTGCAATCCATGCCTAACTTAAAAATCCCCATTTGTGATGTCACTTGATTTTGTAGTAACATATCTGGGGCATCTTTAAAGGGATTCATTGCACCAGAACTGTACCAACTATCTACTTTGCAAGAATTGTAAGCTTCTCTTCCGTTAGTTGTCCTAAAATTTAGTTTCAGTTATTATTTTTAAAATCAAGATTTATTTAAGACTGCTTATGTATGCTGCTAATGAACAGAATTTTGCACGGAAATTTGCTGATTGGTACAATCCCCAAGGAAATTGGTATGTTGAAAAACCTGAAGGTCTTGGATTTGGGCGTCAACCAGCTAACAGGACCAATTCCTCCCGAGATTGGGAACTTAGCCAGTGTTGTGAAAATGTTAGTGTAGCAAGAGTTGTTTGACATTTAGATTTGTAGAGTAGACTTCGTTTTTAGCTTCATCTTATCTGCCCATTTTATTCTCTTCTTGCAGAAACCTCCAATCCAATGGGTTGACAGGGAATTTGCCTTCCAAGCTTGGCAACTTGAAGCACCTCGAAGAAATCCGGCTGGATAGGAATAGGCTTCAAGGACAATTCCCTGCCAGTAATGGTTCAGAGTTCTCTTCCAAGGTGCATGGGAAGTAAGTGGAAACTACTTCTACCAGACTGAAAGTATTTTTCTTCTTCTTCTCTGAGTGCTCGGCCGTGGGATTTTTTGTTCCTGTTTTACTTCTTTTATATGGCAGGAGACGGAGTTTGGGATTAACTTTTTGCATATTACATGTGATCTGCTTGTTTATTTATTGATTCAATAGTGCTCCATCAGAATTTTGTTCACGAGATGAGCTTTTTTGAAAAGGAATGAAGATGGAGATAGAATATCCTTGGCCTCAATATTCACATTATTTATTTAATTTGTATAATATAATGACCTGATTGTCCATACAGCATTGAGTCTTGACCAAAGAGCCCTTTTTTTCAGTGGCAATGTTTCGAACTTATCTTGGGCATCTTTGCACGTGTTAATTGTGTTTGTGCAATAATGATGTTTTTGTGAGGCAGGGTCGAATAGCACTAGACTTTTATTATTAATAAATAAAAAGAAAGTTAAAATCTTGTTCATTATGTTGTTTAGTCCAGCCTAATACTACATACCAAATATGCACTAAATGTATATGAGTCATCTGCTAGGAAATGAATATTGATCACACCAAAAAACCAGTCAGCCACATTTTGATATTATAACCTTGTATCGGGTTAATGCTCATATTTGATTGCTGAAGTTTGGTTAATTATTAAACTTTCAATAAAATCTAGAATTTTGAGTGCTTGTTTCGTAATGTTGTTGTGTTATATAACTGCAATAGGTATGCTTCAACTGGAAGTCCCACAGGTTTTTGTCTATCATCTCAATTAAAAGTTGCAGATTTCTCGTTCAACTTTTTTAATGGAAGCATACCCAAGTGCTTGGGATATCTTTCTAGGTATTACATGGCCCAATTTTCTTCTCTCTTGCTTTTCTCTCTTTAATTTCCTTTCTTCTCTTTTGGTGTTTTCACGTTTATTTTACTATATAGATCGAGCTTTCAAGGTAATTGCCTTCAAGATAAAGACCCCAAGCAGCGCGCCACGGAACAGTGTGGTAATTGTCCTTGTGCTTATCTGAAGACACGTGAATAAGATTTAAGATACATAAACAAGAGCTTTCCCCCTGAAGGGTGAATAAATATGGATAAAATGTTGCATTCTCATTCAATGTATGAAAATGTAAACTTAGTAATTTTACATCTGCATGTACCATTTTTTCCTTTTAATCAAGGTGATCGGCTGCTGGTTTTCTGAAGCGGCTATCACAAGTGTTTTGATGACTTTAATCCCTTTTGCATTTTGAGCATGGATGAATTTTAAAATTTTAATGAATGTATGAAAAGAATTAAAAATAATAATAAACAAATTAAAAATCTGATTACTAAATTAAAACTGTTTTCTGCTGTAATCAAAGTATGGACTGTTGTTTTTCTAAACTGTGGCTTAGTTTTTGGTGGATTTAATCCTTCTGCATTTGGCTACAGCAAGTTCATTTAATTATTGAGAGATTGACTATTATTATCAAAATGAAGTAAGTTCTCTGTGTTGTTGTTGTTGTTAATGACGAAACAGTTATAGCAGGTGGTGCTCCGCCATCTAGCAACCATCCAGTAGTGAACAAACAACACCAACCTGTAGAAGACAGATCGACACATCAACCTAAAGCTTCAAAACCTGCATGGCTTTTTGCCCTCGAAATAGCGACGGGAATTATGGTGGGTTCTCTATTTATCGTTGCTCTCGTTACTACACTTCAGAAGTGCAAGGGAAAACCTTCTATAATCATCCCCTGGAAGAAATCAGCAAGTGATAAAGACTACACGATGATGTACATAGGTTAGTCTTTTGCATCCATCCTAAGCCATTTGGACTCCAAAATTAGATCATGTTTGGCTAAGTTAAAAAATTACTTAAGAGTAAATAAGTTGTTTTAAAATAAATGTATGATAAGAGTTACTTTCAAAATAAGTGACTCTTTTTAATTCAAAAGAAAAAAGAAAAAGTGACTTATCGGAACACGTTCGGAAACTAAAGGCAATTTACATATTTTTAGGCTTAGCCAAACATGTTCTTATTTATCTGTTATCAAGCATTGATTATTATTACATCTGGTTTGCTGTTTGTATTTTTGTTTCTGATTTCAGAAGTAATTCTTTGTTCTTATTAATCTCGGAAAATGTTTTTTACAGATTCTGAGCTACTGAAGGATGTGGTGAGGTACAGCAGACAAGAACTTGAGGTAGCTTGTGAAGATTTCAGCAACATTATCGGGTCCTCTCCAGATAGCCTAGTATACAAAGGAACCTTGAAAGGAGGGCCGGAAATAGCTGTGATATCCCTTTCCTTCAAAGAAGAGAATTGGACAGGCTTCCTTGAACTTTATTTTCAGAAAGAGGTATCTTTTTCTTCTTATTTCATTAAATAATTTATTACTGTTTTTGTATGCACATATTGTCGAATAGTACATTCTTTGAGAATTTACGTATACACAATTCAGGTGGCAGATTTGGCAAGATTAAATCATGAAAATACGGGAAAATTGCTTGGGTATTGTAGAGAAAGCTGTCCGTTTACAAGGATGCTGGTATTCGAATATGCATCAAATGGAACACTTCACGAGCACCTTCACTGTGAGTAAATTTGCTGGAGTTTTTGTTTTTCTTTTCCCTTTTTGTTTGTTTCAAAACTTTGCTATGAGCTCCCAACTTATCCCATGAGCTGAAAGCAGAAGCTTTCTGATCAAATGCAGATGGAGAAGGGTGTCAATTTTCTTGGACGCGGCGCATGAAAATTATTATCGGCATAGCCAAGGGACTAAATTATCTTCACACTGAAATTGATCCGCCATTTACCATATCTGAATTGAACTCCAGTGCCGTATATCTTACAGACGATTTTTCTCCCAAGGTGAGATCAGATCACTTGCTAATAATGTAAATATCTAGGTAGCTTTTTGATTCAATGACTGGTGCCATTAAACCGTAACATTCTTACATGGAAATTTACATATCACACCTTTAAGGTAGTTATTACACTTTGCATACTGTGTTTCTAGAAATTTCAGTGCCCATAAAACTGTTTCATCGTAACAAGATGCATTCCGTTAATTCCAACACTCGATGCATATAGGGTGTAACAACACTTTACAGAGCTTTGAAAATTTTACTATGACAGTATATCTTTGTACCTCTTAATTCTGACGACTGGTTTTCGTTTATGTGCATATTGTTTCATTTTTAGTTTCTTACACCTCCCTCCGCATGTCACAAAGTCTTCGACCCCCACTAAAATCCCGAATATCACAATGGTTATTGTCAACTTTTGCAGCTGGTTGATTTTGAGAGCTGGAAGTCGGTTCTTTCAAGATCTGAGAAGAGCTCGGGCACAATCAGCAATGAAGGTGCCATTTGTATTCTTCCAAATTCTGTGGACCAACGCCATCTTGATATCCAGGGTAATACCTATGCTTTCGGAGTACTTCTATTGGAAATAATCAGTGGGAGACCTCCATATTGCCAAGATAAAGGGTGCTTAGTTGATTGGGTAAGACGACAAGAACTTTTTTGAACTTTCCATTTATCATTTTTCACGATTGTTTTGGAGTATCATTTGCAAAGCCCTTGATTTACATTTTTGTTACAGGCCAAGGAATTTCTTGAAATGCCTGACATTACATCTTATGTGGTTGATCCCGAGTTGAAACACTTCAGATACGAGGACCTAAAAGTCATATGCGAGGTGGTAAATTTATGTATCCGTCCATGTTCTAGCACTAGGACATCAATGCAGGACTTGTGCGCCATGTTGGAAAGTGGTATTGACACATCTGTGTCGCTTGAGCTTAAAGCATCATCGTTGGCATGGGCCGAGCTTGCGCTTGATTCATAACTGATCAACAGAAAAAATACAGTAACAATACCTTTTACTTTGTTCATTTTCATTTTAAATCTCGTGTAATCTCCATTTGGTATTGAGTTACTGTAAATCTTTCATGTTATAAGACACGAGGTTTGTAATTGGCAAATCTCAATTATTTGTATAATCTTTAGGCCAACTAGTAACATTTGAGAGTGAAAAATAGTGAATGAAGATCTTGCTTCATGGTGGTGGTTCTTTTGATGCTTCTCTATGAATTTTCTGATAATTCATGCCCAACTTCATAGCAAACGTGTATGGTACGATAGAAATAGAAACAAGAGAGCAATACTGTAATTATCATTTAGGCCATGTTCTTTCCTGAAAGTTGGAAATTATTTTTCATTTTCCACCTTTTTATCTGTTTGATAGACAACATTTTCTAGACAATTGGGTGCTGTTCTCT
>CAIGRS010335499.1:0-13847 GCA_903798395.1 Fraxinus floribunda
GTGCCATAATAATGACCACATCACTTCCTAAAGTTGTAGTTTCATATAAGAAAAAGTGTGGATGATGGTGATGGGTACAATTGCATCGATGGCGAAGCAGATCTATTTTAAGTTTGGAAGAGGATGTTGGTGGTGGTGGTGTATTTGGTGGATGATGGTAGTGTGGTGGTGGTGATTGGTGCATTTGGTGGATGATGTAGTTGCTACGGTGGTTGATGGGGATATGTTTCAAGGTTGGGTGAAAAATTGATTTGGGTATTGATTTTTAGAGTTTTGATTTGATAAGTAAAAGATGTTATTTAGGTTACGTTTCCTTGCCAATATTTTATATGAAAAATGTGTTTTTTTTCATCCAAATTCCCACTTTTGTGTTGTTTGATTGATAATTTTTTTTCGTAGAAAACATTTTTCTGCTTTTAGTCACGTGATCACATTTTTCTCAAAATCACGAAAAATATTTTCTTTAGAGAAGTGTGATTTTATTTCCCAGGGAATTCGCTCTCTCTCTCTCTCTATTATCTATTCTCATCTACCCATCAATAAAAAATGGACAAACATAATATTTTATAGGTGGAAAACTAAATCAGTCAAACGCATTTAATTAATAATTTTCACAAAAATAAGTTATAAGTAATTAAATTACCTAAAATATATTTTTATTTTTTATACAAATTTTATGTACGAAATCAAACGCATCCTTAGAAAATTAAAAAAGAGAGACGGGAGAAGTTTGGAATTAAATAGGGTAATTAGAGTAATTTTTTCCTATTGGATTTTGCGTAATTATATTATCACTACAAAATTTGTTTACTACACAACAATTTTAAATATACGTTTTATCTACTTAAATAACCCTAAGTAAGATTACATAAATTGGCATTCCTTTAAATATTTTTTAAAACTAATTTTTTATTTTGTTTCTACCACAAACGTGGAACTTATCTTCTTTTTTTCTGCGTGACCTTTTTTCTTCACCGTGGACATGCTTTTCTTTTCCCTCACTACACTTGTAGATTGTTTATCTTTTTTATTGATTTTGTGATGTATGTAAAATTAGATGATTGTAAGTAATTAATAAAATTAACTCGTTGTAGGTATGGGTGGGTTGGGATAAAATATGTGGGGGCAGAATTAGAGATGGGGTGAGAGTGGTGGAGGGGTGCTTACAGTGGGTGAGGTTGATATTTCATACTAGAAATGGGTGTTTAATGGTAAGGTGGGAGAAGATTAATGGGGGCCTNATTGCATCTAAAGTTCTTAGTCTTTGTTCATTATAGCACTTTATTCTTAACATTTTTATCCTCAAACTTTCCATTCGTTAACATATTTTGTATTTGATAATAATTTTATGTTCAAAAATTCATTAAAATAGCGTAAAACAACTTATTCATCCACCATTTTTTAATAAATAAATAAAAATGCGGAAAAAAATGTTTTTCCTTCATTTCAATGTATGAAAACAAAATATTTTTATATAAATCATTATCAATGACGATGTTTGCTAATTAATGGAAGGTGAAAGATGAGAATTCGACAAAAAAATGTTTTAAGGAAATAATTGTTACAATGAACAAAGATTGAAGAGTTTAAATACAATTAAAATGTGGTGTATCATATAAAAATTGTGGTGGCAATACACCATATTTTAATTACCTTAAATGTCCATCACATTTATTATTATTACATTTTTGTCCTTAACTTTTTTCATTGAATTTTTTATTTTTAACTTATCGTACAACATGTCCATGGTTTTTATTCAAAAATGAGGGATAAATTTTTAGTTGTAATTTTGAATTTTTATGGCATATTTAAAAATTTGATGGAAAAATAAGTTATGTTATTCCTACTTAACAATTTTTTGTTTTTACAGAAATCGCATTAAAGACGAGGTAATATTTAATGGAAAATTGATGATAAAAATGCGATGAAGGAATATTTGAAATATAAATATGATAATAAATAAATGTTATAAACTTCTTATGCAATTAAACTTAGTGCACATATTAAAAGAATAATGTTATTTGTAATCGCTCACTATCGTAGTCGTCATCCCTAACATATATTATGTGATTAATTATTTGATGCATGAGATAATAAGAGACTATTACATTAGTACATCAAATCACAAGCAGTTATATATATACGACATAGGCGCTAATGAGTGATTGAAAATAACATTAGCCAGCCTGGTTTGAGAATACAGAATGTGTGTTTGGAGTCCGGATGGGATGTTGAGAGGCTACATGAATTAGTTGGAGAAGAGGTGACAGGTAATATTATGCAAAAACTTCATGCTTGCATGTCGGGTCACGATATTTTGATATGGAAACCACAAAAGTAGGGCATCTTTACTTCAAGAAGTGCTTGGGATGTGCTTAGAATTAAAGCTCCAGAAGTACATTGGGCCATGTGGGTTTGGAACAAAGCTATTCCTAAGTGGGTGTCGGTGGCTATGTGGAAAGCTTTATCAGGGAGCCTCAGTATGGATTCTCGTATCCGTAAAGTGTGTATTGCTATTGCTTCAAGATGTAACTGCTGTCTTATAGGTTATGAGGAAAATATAGATCATGTCTTGAGCGTAGGAGAATATCACATCATTTAGGTGTGCGATGGAGGAGTAAACAAAGTTGGTGGGAGCGGGTTTAGCTATGGTAGGCTCGGGCTAAGCGATCTCACAACTGGGTTGTCTTCTTGGTATGCTTCCTTGTCTTATTACCTGGCGGTGTCGAGCTCGAATGGAGGACATGTATGAATCATTTGAGGAAGCAGTCACATCTATAAAATTCTAGTTGCAGCAGATAGCCTCTTCCATAAATAAGGTTAAGGTTCTTTCTTCTCATGATGCTAGAATTTTGTCTGATTTGGACATTCTATGTGTGATGGGGCGACAAAGGCATACTCGTATGATTACTTGGAGGAAGCCAACATCGGGTAGGGTCAAACTTAATGCAGATGGTTGTAGTTTTGGGAACCCTGGGCCATCTGGTTGTGGGGGTGTTATTAGGGATGAGTTTAGGAAAGTTATGGCTGGTTTTGTATCTCAATTAAGGGAGGCTACTAATACAGAAGCTGAATTGAGTGCTATTATTGAAGGGTTGAAGGTATGCCAACAACTTAGGGCTTGTGTTGTTGAAATTGAATGTGATTCTCTAATTATTGTTAATTGGCTAAAGAATCGTAAGTGCACAGTCTGATATTTGTGGGATTTTGGGAAAAGCTATTGGTTTTGATTCAGCCTTTTGAGGTTCATATAATGCATCAATACAGGGAAGGTAATCAAGTGGCAGATACATGGCAAAATTAGGTGCAAAAGGACATGCACAGAGGTTTTACTCGCACATGGAGCTACCCAGAGCTGCTCGTGGAGTTGTTCGTTTAGCTCGAATTGGAGTACCTTATGTTCGTAGTTGATTTTTTCTTTTGGGTTTATTTTGGCCAGTTGTCAGGCTTGGCTTATTTTGTTTTATTTGGTTCTCTTTTGCCAATGTTTAGCTTGTTTATTGTTAAACATGGTTTAATTGTTTGTCGTTTAGCAGATAAGGTTGATTTTTTGGTGGAATGTCAAGTGTCAACTATCGATTATGTAATTATGGTATTCCTTCGCCACAAGTGAGGTATTTATTAAATAAAACAGAGATTTAAGGAGAAAAAAGAGTTATTGCAAATAATATTACTCATAAAAGAAGATGTAAATATGGTGATGTTTGATTCCCATTTTTCCCGAAATACGTTTTCTTCTTCTTCTTTTTAACAACACATTTTTCATTAAAATAATATTATATGCGAATCAAATTTTTTTTTTAACCACACATTTTTCATCGATATATTATTCCAAAATACAGTTTTTAAAAATAATAGGCCTCAAACACCTCCTAGCTGGCCTACCTTTGGCTTTTATAGGGCCCCTCAAGGACTTTATCGTCATTTACAATCAGGTCCACACTTCAAATTTTTAAACGCTCCGCATTTCTCAACGGTCCAAGTCTAACGGTTCTATTCTATCAGCATTTGAACCAATCCTCTACTCTCTCTCACGCACACAGCCACACAGATAACGAACTGTTTGTAAATTGTAATTTTCAAATTTTTTTTCACTCAGAATTTCTATCGCAAATTGAATTATCGAATCATGTTGAAGTCCAAGGCTGAAATCTCAGAAAACAGATACTTGGGAAGCATATCTGCCTCCGTCGCACCATTCAAGAATTTATTTCCTAAATCGAAGCAAAACATGAATTTAATGCGCCGTGCGAAGTCCAAATCGAACAGTGAAAACATTGCACCCCCGGATCCAAACATTCAGATCAGCGATCCTCCACTGTCAGGTTCAATTTCATTACCCAAAAAATCACCTAGAAAACCCTTAGTAAATCCCCACAAAGTGGAAGATACCACCTCCGTGTTGGAAGATAAAGCACCCAATGCCCCAGATACAATTGTCAAGGTACTTGAACTCGACTCTTACTGTTTCCATTTCATGAATCCTAGACAGTGGAACTGGTTGAATCTCGAATTGATTATTTTTTTAGGTTAAATCATGTTCAATGGATGTTAATTCTCTTACCTGGTATTTCCATAGGATTGTACTCCAATTAGGTTTGGTACTAAATAGTGATATTGTTTAAATTTAATTTCGTGGTTAACTGTTTAGGTTATAATTTAAATGTGTGTGATTTTTGGGCGTGTGGATAGGTTGTGGCGAGATTAAGGCCCACTAATTACTGTGGAGGTGGATTTCAGACGGTTAGAAAAATTTCTAACGATTCAGTATCTGTTGGTGACAGAAAGTTCACCTTGGATGCGGTTTTCGACTCGAATTCAACTCAGGTTTGGAATCATTTCCAACGTTTTTATTTCTCCAGTGTTCTATTTTTAAGTTTACCAACAAATAATTTTAAAAAACGTGGAAATCGAAATTCCAGATTGTTTCTATTCAATTAATTTTAAAAATATATAAACGTCTAGTTTGATTTATGAAGTTGTGGATCTGTAATTTTAGGAGGAAGTATATCAATTAGTTGGTGCCCCTATCGTGAAGGATGCATTGGCTGGCTACAATACATCACTCTTGGCTTATGGACAGGTAGCTTTGGCTGACTTTTAATCCATTTATGCTGTGTCTGTCTGTTTATTTTGATGTGATTTGGTGTGTTTTACTAGACTGGGAGTGGAAAATCTTACACAATGTGGGGTCCCCCAAGTGCCATGGTTGAGGGTCCATCAGCTAGTGGTCTTCAGGGTATTGTGCCTCGCATTTTTCAAAGTTTGTTCTATGAGATTCAAAAGGTAAGTTGTTTGTCTCGGTGGACTAAGAAAAATGAGAACTGGTGATATGGGAATTGGGACTGATTGTTATTTGATTTTTTTAATCACGTAGGAGCAAGAGAATTCCGATGGTAAACAGATAAATTACCAATGCAGGTGCTCGTTTCTTGAGGTAAATATTTTCATTCTCCTAAGAAGCGTTAATGAAAAGTATTATATCATTGCATTGACTGTAATATGTATGATTTGCTGCTACAGATATATAATGAGAAAATTGGAGATCTACTGGACCCGACACAGCGAAATCTAGAGGTGCATTTTATCTCCTCTTCAAAACAGACAGTAAAACGATCTCCAGTTTTATGTTTTCAATTTGTTAATGCATCTTTTTAATATACACATTATAATAAAACTGGACGGTTCAAATTTTACAGATAAAGGATGATGCCAAATATGGATTTTACATAGAGAACTTGACAGAGGAGTACGTAACCAGTTATGAGGATGTCGTCCAAATTTTGATTAAGGTAGCGAACATAAAGAATGTCAGAAATATGAACTTTGTATTTCATTTGGAGGATGCTTCTAGCAGTTTTCTTTACCACTTAAAGTTTGAGTTAATTTTATGCTGCAGGGGCTTACGAATAGAAAGGCTGGCGCTACAAGCATAAATTCCAAGAGTTCCAGATCACATACTGTATTCACGTTCACAATTGAGTCCTGGTGCAAGGTAACATTGGCAAAGTACTTTAGTTTCAAGTGATATTAGAAATTGTCTAATATAGTCTTCGTTTTTGGAACTAAATCTTTGTTGTTACTTTTAAGCTTAGAGAATATTCACTTAGTAGCTTTCCACTTTGGTTTATGGGCATACATGTGGATATAATCATAGTCGTTTTAAACTGAAAGCTGGTAGTCTTGAACAAGTTAACCTTAACTAAAAATTCATTCTTTATGCAAGCATTTCAATACTCGGTTTGTTTGATATGCAGTTCAACTTTTGATACAAATATTCTAATTCTATCAATACATTGCCTCAGGAATCCTCATCAAAATGCTTTGGTAGTTCCAAGACTAGTAGAATCAGCATGGTAGACCTCGCTGGTTTCGAGAGAACTTTACTTGACGATGCTAGCAGACAGCATGTGAAAGAAGGAAAGTACGTAAAAAAGTCCACATCACAACTCGGGTATGTGCAATGAACATCTTTGAAGCATAATTGAGATTGTCATTATGGTTGTCTAGTGTTTGTTTCTCCTTATATGCTTAATTTTTTTTAAATTGATTACAATATTCCTATCTATTTTAGCACATATATGCAGTTAAGCATTTAATGCGCCCTAAGATTAAGGTGGTGTCACCGGTCAGAAAATGTTAGAATAAAGAGTTATCAATATGTGAAGAAATAATTTACTTGCAGAATGAAATTAAAGACGAGAGTAGTTGTGATTATAGTGTAATCCTTATTGTCTTTTTTTTTTTTTTTTTCCTTTTTGTCTTTTTTATATCTTAATCCAATTTACCAAATACTGATATATAGCTGCACGTAAAATATTTAGTTTACATAAGCATATGTTTATATGTAATCTTTCTTCTGTTACAATAAAAGGACAATAAAAAATGGTTGTACAATATGTTTTTGTGATAATCTTATGTATTCCTTTTATCGTATTTTTATGATAGAGTTGTCTTGACCCAATTCTTCAGAAACTGGTGTATGGTTGAACATGAAATATATTAATTCACATATATTTATGCGCAATTGACTAAAAATCTCTCTGATTGCTGCAGGAACTTGGTAAACATCCTTGCAGAGAGAAGTGATTCTGGGAGAGCCGAAGATGTTCCATATAGAAGTTCTTGTCTAACTCATGTGTTGAGAGAATCATTTGGTGGCAATGCCAAACTCTCCATTATGTGTGCCATTTCTCCTGATAGCAGGTACTGGACAATACTAACCTTTTTAATACAAGAAAAATAGATGTAATATGGTCTTGGGGACGGATGTTCATAATAAAGAAAACTGATGCATGTAATTTTGGTTTTTACAAAATTCTACACATCCGGATATTGATAAATGACCATATCATTCTGTGTCTTCCATTTTTCATTGTTTTCTTCTTCGACCATTCATACCTATTTCATGTAATTGAATCTTTTATTTCTTTTCATGTAGGAGCAGTGGTGAAACAATAAGCACACTTAGATTTGGACAGCTGGCAAAGCTCGTGAAGAATGAACCTGTAATAAATGAAATAACAGAAGATGATGTTGATGATCTCAGCAACCAGATTCGCCAGCTGAAGGTGCTTTTACTTGTTCCTATGGGAGCCATTTTTCTATTAAGAAGTTATTTTTTGAACTCAATTACTAATTGTCTGTGACCAATGCAGGAAGAACTTATAAACGCTAAGTCCATTTCACGCAACTCATTCACTAGCAATCAAAGGAACTTCAGAGGGCGAAGTGTTCGTGAAAGTGTGAATCAGTTAAGACTGAGCTTGAATCGTTCACTGATCTTACCATGCGAAGACAATGATTTTGAAAAAGAAATACCCGTCAATGAGGATGACCTAAAAGAACTAAGATTTCAGATTGATAATTTACGTAGTTCACATGAAGAAGATTCTGAGAACAGAGACTGCAATCAATTATACTCTGCAGAAGGTTGTGAGACAGATCAGGCCTGTGAACATTACTTGAGCTGTTCAGAAGAAAGCGATCTTGAAGAAATTAGTTCAGGAGTATCTCAAACAGAAATTCCAGATCTAAACAACACCATATCAGTGGGTGACCTCGATAGTATCCCGAAGAAGTCAATGGTCGTTCATCCTTCATTAAGCAGTAGCTTGTCAATCAGTGAATGCCCTCATCGTGCAGTCCTCCAAGATCCTGTGTTCTCTGAGTCTCCAAAAATAAGTACTCAAAGGAAAAGCACAGTGTTCTCACCAAATCATCGGTTGAATCAGGATGTTGAGACCTCCAAAAATCTGGATGTCAGACAGTCGAATCAACAACATGATCATATTAAATCCTCTTTAAGGTCTTCTAGAGTATTTCCAAGCCCAACTGAATCCTTAGCTGATAGCCTGAACAGAGGCTTACAGATCATTGACCACCACCAGGGGAACTCTGCATCAACTGGATCATTAGCTTCCTTCTCTTTTGAACACTTTGCACTCAAATCCTGTCCATCAACTGAAAAGATCAATGCTTCTGTTCAAACCTCACCACGTGATGAACAATCTTCAGATGCACCTGTTGCTCCCATTGTCTGTATGACATGCCAGGGGAGAGAAATTTCTGCCTCTAAAGAAGCTTTTAATAGATTATCAACTCAAGTGACCAGGGTAGGTCAATTACTATATTATAATCTTTGTTTGTGCTATCAGTTAATTTACTTTTCTTTCCATTGTCCTCTTTTAGCTTGATGTAGAGAGAGATTTGGCTATGGCTATTAAGAGAGAGAAGGAGCTTGACAGTATTTGCAAGGAGCAAGCAGCTAAAATAGAGCATTTAAACCTATTGGTAATAAATTCTTTTACTCTATAAAGTTTCAAACCTGTTTAATATAATATACACATTTCTGATAATATACACATTTCTGATAAACTGATTTATCGCAGCTAGAGAAATGCAATTGCACGACAAATGAGAATCCTACCAATGAGCACAAAATTGAGAAATGCAACTCACCAATTAATGAAAATAAGGTTAGGAATTTTACTATTCTTCTGAATGGTAATGATTCTTTTGTCATCTATTGCTTATCATCTGTGTTCTTATGCATCTGTATTTGTTCCTTCACAGCTTCTGACATGGGATGGTCATGAAAACCACGAGCCGGAGGTTATAAAGGAGAAGTGTGAAATAAAAGAAGTCCAGGAAGAGTTAAATCTTAGCAGGGAGAAAGAATCCTTTGACGTGGAAGAGAGGGAAGCACTTCTCAAAGAAATTGAGATTCTAAAGAGTAAGTTGCAGTCATATACTGTTACACCTACAAACAGATCAGTTGACAGACGCAGATCCTCTTTATTGTCGCAATCAATCCAGTTGAGAAGAAGTAGTGCATGTGCTAAAGGTAATAGTGAAGAAGAATTTGAAAAGGAAAGAATAAAATGGATGGAAATGGAAAGTGATTGGATTTCATTAACTGATGAATTGAGAATTGAAATCCAATCTAACCGACAACGAGCAGAAAGGGTGGAGATGGAGTTGAGATTAGAGAAGAACTGTACAGAGGAATTGGATGATGCACTCAAAAGAGCTATCATTGGGCATGCTAGACTGGTTGAGCACTATGCCGACCTGCAGGAGAAGTACAATGACTTGGAGGGAAAGCATCGAACAGTTATGGAAGGGATAGCAGAGGTGAAAAGGGCAGCTGCAAAAGCAGGAGCCAGAGGATGTGGTTCTCGTTTCGCAAAGTCACTAGCACGGGAGCTTTCAGTTTTGAGGATGGAAAGGGAACGGGAGAGGAAGCTACTGAAAAAGGAGAATCAGAGTCTTAGAATTCAGATCAAAGACACTGCAGAAGCTGTACATGCTGCAGGTGAACTACTTGCTAGGTTGAGGGAAGCAGAGGAAGAGACTTCAGTGGCTGAGGTAACTATATTTATGTCACGCTTTCCTATGATCCTCATTCTTTTTTTCTTGTCAATACAGCCTATATGCTTGCCTTTGGTTGCTGAGATCATATACTTTCCAGTCTTCCAGTATGAAAGTTTCTTGATGTTGAAGACATAAATTAAATAAATAAATTCTTCGTCTCTTTTACAATAGCTTAAACTTTTAGATGAGGTGAAACAATCTAGCAAATGTCTCGCAATCTAGCAAATGTCTCGAGTTCAAGTGAAAATTGTGCATGTGCAAGACTTTGATGAAAAATTGAATTACGTCTGCATGTGAGTGTCCTGTTGAAGATGTACTGTAGTATATAAATCTTGTCCCCTCTACAATAACTTAAATTTTTAGATGATGTGGTTCAACATTTTGAGAAAGCAGTCAAATCGCATTTCCTGATTTTTCCACCTATCATTGCAGGAGAAGAATACTATGATCCAGGACGAGAATGAAAATTTAAAGAAACAAATAGAGAAGCTGAAGAGAAAGCACAAGATGGAGATGAGCACAATGAAACAGTATCTTGCAGAGAGCAGATTGCCTCAAGCAGCATTACAGCCTCTTTATCATGAAGACTCCGATTTACTACACCAAGATACAACCCCAATCCCTGACGATGATCAATCTTGGCGAGCCGAATTTGGAGCAATATACCATGAACATTACTGAGTCAATTAATAATCATCCTAGGAGGAAACCTTAAAGTGCATTGGACCCTACTTGGGTCACCTGCATTCATACGCTTCTCTCCTGTGCTTGCTCGTGAAGCTCTGCTGTATACATCTTTTACATTTCATGTTTTAGCAATTTGATTTCTGTTGTAAGATGGACAATTATTGTGTGTATTAACAAAATATCTCTGTTATAAAAATATATAACTGTTTTGATGCTGGTTATTAAAGCATGTTAGCACTAAGTGAGAGTTAATTTTTCAAATTAGAATTTTGATATCCATATCGACAACATATCTTTGTCCCTTACAAAAAGTAAATGTCTGTTTTGATATTTGTTCTTCTTAGAGCATGTTTGGATAACAGTAAAAATAAGTGAAAGTTTACCTTTCAAGTTAAAAATTGTCACTTTCTTTTTACTTTTATAAAAAGTTATTTATTTTTGAAAATAAATCTTGCCTTTACAATGATTTCGAGTCCAAACTCTCATTTTAGATGGTACATAGCAATTGAAACTAACTAGTTATTTTTATTTGAGTAATAGGTTGAGGACTAACGGTGCAATTTTCATTTTATTGTCGTGAAAAGAGAGTGCAATGGGAAACGACGACGTAGTGCAGGGCCTCATATGCGAACAAAATACCTCATCTCAAATATCCTAAAATGTTTCAGAAGTTGAAAACCTTTGTATTCACCGAAAATTAGGGTTTATATTTTCAAAGATGTCTACGCCGGCGAACAATCCGAGCTCCGACTCAGACTCTGAAGTCGAGAACCTTCCAAATCCTGTATCTAACTTGTCTTCTGATGCAGTAACTGCCAGCACTGCCGCCAATCCGTCGAGTCCGCCACTGGTTTGCCTCCTTCGTTTCGCCGGTGACTCAGCCGCCGGTGCCTTCATGGGATCCATTTTTGGCTACGGTAACCTAATTTTTGGTTTTTCTACTATTTTATTTGTCTTTTCTTTTCTTTTCTTGTTTAGCTATTTAAGTAGAGTATACATGTGTGGGTTAAAGCTGGGGTATTTTGACAATTCATCGAGCTTCTGTTTGGCACTAATGGAATATTTTTCAGGAAAAATGTAGATAAAATTGTGTTAGTTATATTGTCCAAAGTATTGCCAAACATGTAATATCAGTTCAATTGTATATGCCTATATGAAACACGTCTCATAGACATGGAGAATGGCTTTGTGTACTCTTATTAATGTGTTTGTATTGATATTGCTATCTCCTGTTTAATCTTACCGTGCGTGGCGCTATATGTCTTCACCCTTTCCTCTATTTCAGATATTAGTGAAATAATTTTCGAGTAGTTATATTTGAATAATTTGAACTATGATTAAGGTGAACTCCGAAGGGCAGGTTATGCAAATGTCTTAATTGTGTTGTGGGCTTACCCTGATGGCTACAGCTTGTGAACATATGCACGATTAGAACTTGGCACTCTTGATGAGATTAAATTTACGTAGATCATGTGGACACTGTTTATTCAGATTATTATTGGAACTATGATTATATTGACTAAAACTTCATTACAATTCAAAAATTCATGATTAAAAAAACTAGTCATTCCTACTTCTAGTTGGCCTACTGGGTGATATTCAGGAAAAATTCCTGCTTTCCGAGTTTGCAGCAGTTGATCAAAATGTGATATGAGTTGATATGTGTCTCAGGTTCAGGATTAATTAAAAAGAAAGGTTTGAAAGGATCATTTTCTGAGGCAGGATCTTCTGCTAAGGTATGAGAACTGTAATTGTTAGTCCACTTTGAACTTTCCCATCCATGACTTTAATGGCACAGATCTCGTCTTAAATCTCTTTGATATTACTTTGCATTCCAGACATTTGCGGTTCTGTCTGGAGTTCACAGTTTAGTTGTATGCTTTATGAAGAGGTTGCGGGGGAAAGATGATGGTAAAGACATCTTCATTTGAAAATAAATTCTTAGATTGACTATTCTATTTCATGTGGCTCTTCTTTCTCTACAGTCATCAATGCAGGAGTTGCGGGATGTTGCACAGGTCTTGCTTTAAGCTATCCAGGTATTTTGACCTCTCCACACTCCCTCCTTTCTTAAGGGTTGAATATGTGATATATGCACCCTGAAGGAATTACATATACCCAATTTAGAGAATGACTTGATATGTTTCAAAGTTCTCAAGCCCCTTGCATCGTAAGACTAGTGTGGTCAACCACTTGTACTCTCAGTGATGCCATCTTTATTCCCATACATTAACAGGTCATTCTATAATTTTTTTGTCTGCGTATAACTGATAGATGACATCTGTAAGCAGCCATAGGTTGATTTTTTTCTCATTAGTTTATTATTGTTTTAAATAATGCAATTAAATCTTAAATCCTTGCTCGGATTTCCTGCTTTATTTCATAGTCAATTTTGAATTCTGAACCGAACTTCTTTTGGGAGCCTACAAATCTTGAATTTGTCCTCATAAAGCTTAGTTAAAGTTAATTTCATTAATTTGAAGCCAATGCTGCGTAATAATGGCTTCCAAAGTGTTCAAAATTAGGTCGACCATTATGGTGTGCTTCTGGTGTTAATTTGCATTGTTTCTTCTTACAGGTGCCCCACAAGCTCTACTTCAAAGCTGTCTCACATTTGGGGCGTTCTCATTTATTATCGAAGGTCTGAACAAGCAGCAGCCTGCACTTGCTTTGCCGGCTTCCCTGGGCAGCAAAGGAAGGCCCTTCGATGTGCTTACTCCTATGGCAATTCCCCTTCCTCACGAACTTAAGGAGTCTTTTGCTTCTTTTTGCCAAACTTTGAGAAAATGAGGCAATCTTAAAGATCATCGTTGGAAATATTTTTTCCATTTAAGAATATCAGTTTAATGCTCTTCTATTTTCAATTGAGTGCGTCATGCATGGCATTGGCAACAAAATGTTTTGTTAAGTAGTGATGAATCATAACTCTCTGTGTCCCAGTTATATATGTAAGCTGAATTACGAAGTGTTCTCTTCCACTGTTGTGCCATCCTAATATTAGTCATAATCACCCGGAATTGTTCGACGAGCTTGTGGAGTACCGTGTACTTGTATTTTGGAAACGGTGCACAATTTTGTGAAAGAAATGCATTAAAGATTGCATTTTGACATTAGAGGCCGTTTGGTACGGCTTAAAATCCAATTAAAATTGAAAATATGACCGTTATTGGGTCCACCCGTCTAATAAAAGTCAATAATAACGGTTAATTTTTCAATTTTAATCTGATTTTAATCTCTACCAAACAAGCTTTAAATATGTAAGTGTTGCCATTTATATGATATTG
>CAIGRS010335518.1:0-19985 GCA_903798395.1 Fraxinus floribunda
TCTAAAAACTATTATTTTAAAAATTTTGCATAACATTCGTCCAAACTCGTGTTTTTCTTTACCGTTTAATCATGTTTTAAGTATAAACTTCGTCTTGTCTCTTTTAAATTCGGAAAAACTTGAAACTATCATCCGTATATTGATTGACAAATGTATTTTTTTTAAAATTATATTGAGTTGTATTGAATTATATTTTCATATGTATATGACTTATACGTTTTTAGTGAATTTATATATTGATTTAAAATTTTTAAATATTATATTTAATTAAATACTAATAAATAATCTTTCTACTATGGTGGTTAATTGGATGCCCTAGCTGGCTCAATATTTTGGATCCGCCCCTAGTCACCCGTAAGTTGTAGAACTACAAACTGTAACATTACATTAGATTAGCAACGATTATGAATATCTGGGATGTGCGTGTCTATTTTTAAAAGTTCATATCAAGACTTAAAAGGCCAAAATTCAAGAAAATTATGAACCACTGCATGCAAAAATTGTTCTCTCTTAACAAGTTTGCTAGTAAGAGTGTGTTTGGTATAAATTACAATCGGATTAAAATTAAAAATTAGCCGTTATTGTTGATTTTTATTAGACAAGTGGGACCCAATAACGACAATATTTTCAAATTTAATTGAATTTTGAATTCTACCAAACACACTATAAATTAATTATAATCGAATAGTTGCAAACTATTGAGTGGATGGTGCATATATTTTAGCCCCTTGTTTGGTTTCCATTATTTTCAAAATATATTTTTTTCTCTCTTATTGTCAATCATATATTCTTTAATAAAATAATTTTACACGTGCCCAAAAAATTTTCTTATTTTTTAACCATATATTTTACAAGAAAATACTATTTTAAAATACATTTTCAAAAAAAAAATAACAAAACAAAAAACAAAAAGTGCTCCAACAAGCTCTTTAGTTGCTTTTATTGGACCCATCTGTATTATTTGCCCAAGTGTATACGAATATAATTTTCCTTTAAATAAGGGAAATGGTAGGTTGATGATAGAGAGCGGACCCCACGAGTTATAGAAATTTGCAATCTCTCACCTCAAATTTTCTTTCTCGTGATACAAAAATTAATGACCGACACTGTGTAACGTAAAGCGCACCCCACCCGCCTCAAAAGCAGTTTCCAAGTATACGATATTTGTGGTTTGACTTTTGCTATGCTAAGAAAAGATAAATTTTAAATGTAAATCAACTTTTAAGTTTTAATTAAAAAGAAAAAAAATATAAAGAAAATTAAATAATAATTGTAGTAGTAGTGCGCATAATTGAGCATAGGCACACATTAGTGGTCAACAATTGCCGTTGATCACTAAAAAAGACGTCAAACCACTTGGTTTGGCGCCGTGTATCACGCCTAGGCAGTGTTTTGACGACGTCTAGACGCGCCTTTTAAAACACTGATAATAATATTTTGTCAATTTCACCCCATTTAAATAAAGGAGGGATTAACAATAAATTAGTCTTAAATTCCCAATACATCTATTTATCTACCTTTCATCTATCTACAAGCTCTCAACTATGTACAATATATAAAAGAATAGATAAACGTTTACTTGCGCTCTAACCTTATATTTTTATTTTGCTCGATTAAATTCACACTATTTATGAAAGATTTTTCCCTTGATTCTTTATTATTACAAATATGGTAATGGCAAAAAAACCTGTCTTGCCCCACCCCGCACTGCATACCTGATTAGCGAGGCGGGGTGGGGCGAGGATTGCCGTCCCGCCTTAGGTCACGTCGTCCCGTCCCGAACCCGCCTTGTGAAGAATAAAAAAAAAAATAACGACAAATTTAAAAAATATATATATTAGTTAATTGGAATTTTTTTAAAAAATAAAAAATAAACGGGGCAAGTTCATGCCCCACCCTGCTCTGTCTAAGGCGGGGCGGGACCCGCTCCGTTGTCATCTCTATACAAATATAGTTAAAATATACTGGATAATCAATTATAAAATATAATAAATAATTAAGATGATTGAAAATGGTTATTATTATTTATTTTTTATAATTTTAGACTACCTCATTATGAGGATAAAATGCCCATATTAATATTTTGAAACATTGGCATAGAGTAATAGTTGCTGGATTGGAGTTCATGTACACCAATAATACAGATACTAATACTTTAAAAAAATTCAAGTAAATTATAGTTTGATAATTATAGATTCATCACATGGCTTATCTCGTTGATCGTAGGCACCAATATCTCGTTGATCGTTTGGATTGCTCTAGTATTAAGGTTGCTAGACATAAATGTTTGGTCATTTGATTCCCCAAATTTGTTCTGTAAATGGATTCAATTAGCTGTGACACTTTAATACATATGCTTCAACCTAACAATATTGAGTCATTGTCAATACAAGGCCAAATGTAAATGTAGTTTCTTTTATAAAATTTGTATTCTCACACGAAGGAAAATATTATATTAAAAATGGGTAGTGTTGTTTGTAATGCAGACATGCGAATCTCAAAAATAATATTTAATGTGGCTATTAGATTGTGAAAGCATTTGAAGATGACCATAACCATAAATTGGTTTCACCACTTAAAATGACGAAACTGAGGTCAAATAGAACCATGACTAATTCAGCGAAAAATCTTTTTAAAGTATTCGAAAATGAGAAAATAGAAATTGCCAGAGTTTGTCTCAATTCTTGGTGGTGGTAATATTGGTTTTGATGGGAGATATTTTTATATTCACTTGATATGCATAATAATTAATTAACAAGTTGGCGAGAAGCAACCTATATTGACATACTTTCAAAAGAAACAAGCAGAATATCGATAATTTTATAATGCAATGCAATGAAGATGTTAGATCAATCAATTTCTTTTGATAAGGAAGAAATTAACAAGTTGGCGATAAGCAACCTATATTGACATATTTTCAAAAGAAACAAGCAGAATATCCATAATTTTATAATGCAATGCAATGAAGATGTTAGATCAATCAATTTCTTTTGATAAGGAAGTACATCAATTACTTCACGAGTAAGAACTTCTTTAATGACTTTGATATATAATTGGTATCATCCATTCGTTATGGCAGCATGACAAGCTACTTGGGCTGCTTCTCTACACATGACCAAGTCTTAATGATGTATGTTGCTCACCATCATTAATCTCTTTCTAAAATTTATTTGCACCCCAAATCCACTTCTTTTATATAAATGATAAGGAAGTACATCAATTACTTCACGAGTAAGAACTTTGAACATACACCTGCAAATTCGAAATGTTAGCATTTACATTTCCTTCATGATTTTGCAAATTAACGCTTACTTGAAGCTTTTAAAGTGCTTTTTATTCATATATTACTATGTATGTCTCACAATCATTATTCACTTTTTCAACCCTATAATCCTTGAATTTCTCAAAAATATTCCCATTATATACATTTGATGTATGCTTTAGAAGTCAAGTGTCATTCACGATCCATGTTCTCATTCAATGCATTGTTCTCCTTCTTCACAATTGAAGCTAAAGTTTGATGGTATTTGAGAATGAAATCATCAATGTTAGTTCAAGAAGTAACAAAGCTAAAAAAAAAAAAAAATGAGTCGACACTTTCACTACAATTGGTATTATTCATTCCCACAAAAAAAAAAAAAAAAAAANTCCACGATTACGAACTGAAGCCATTTTTTACTTTCTAAATAATACTCCACAATTATTTCCTTCTATTTTCTTTTCTCAAAATCCTCATATTTATACGTATGAATGCAACGTTCTACATATTTCTTGAAATTTGACTTCTTGTAATAAAATTGTAATAACCTTTCACCAAAAAAAAATTATGATGTGTCAAAGACAAACGTTGATGTGTGCGAAAAAGAAACTTATCAATAACTGCCTTCATATTTGTATATTAATCTATTATGATACGAAATGGAATTACATCCTCCCATACCATCAATCCATTTTTTGAAATAACTTAAAAAATGTTACATATTTCTCCTCTTGTAATATTGCACTACCAAATTGTATGTTATGAGAATGATACATGAAGAAAATGGAGTTTCATTTTTTTTTTCTTTTGTCCTATAGGTTGTGCAAATATGATAATATCACCAAAATATTGCTACGACATACATGACCTTGTGTCCACTCAAAAGAAATTTTAGAAAGAGATTAATGATGGTGAGCAACATACATCATTAAGACTTGGTCATGTGTAGAGAAGCAGCCCAAGTAGCTTGTCATGCTGCCATAACGAATGGATGATACCAATTATATATCAAAGTCATTAAAGAAGTATCTGAAAATTTATAGATTAGATACTGAAATTGAGACTCGTGTTGATGATTCCAAAACTAATTAGATATTTATAATGGGAGATGTTTGTGTGAAACCATCAAGCATACGAAATCTTTGACAAGTAATAGATTTAGTGAGTTGAGAGTATCAAACCACAAGGAATAAATTCAATTCAAAGTTTACTAGTTTCGTATGGAATTTGAATTCTGTAACTTGAAAGAGTTTTTGATTTAATTTATCCTAAATTAATTAAAGAAAGCTGTAAAAGTTTGATTTTTATCAAATTATAGATGATTGTATTGGATTTCAAATTCACCTATTTTTATCTATTTCAATTCTTAATTTGTAATTTAGTTACGTTCATGCGTTCTTGACAATCGATAAATTTATGATATATAATTTTATTTTTCAAGACAAATTAAATCAATCCTGACAATGATCAGTGTCTATTCATATTCCTAACCCGAATTCGAAATATTAGAATGCATTAAAGTTTAGATTATTTATATGATTGTACATGTGATAAATGTTATTCCTAACATCGATTGCGGATATGTTAATTTTGCCTCGTTCTAAACATATTGTGAGTCACCCAACACTATAACAAGCAACTAATTATTTATAATTTAATTGATGACTAGTCAATTAAATAATGTAATAGGTATGAAAAATTAATCAAGAAATACAAGAAATAAATTAAACTATTAGCCTTGAATTAAAATACATAACAAATAGGGTTCATATTCATCCAATACAAAAATGGATACAGCCTAACATGCTTTTAAAAAAATTACAAGAAAAATAATGAAAAATCATCCCCCGGATCATGAAAGAATGTAAAAATTCTTGATCTTCAATTTCAAGGTTGAATTCTTCAAAATCTTAATGTAAGTGGCTTCAATTCCTTGCAAGGATTTGATCTTCTCTCTCAAAAGTGATGAATTTAATGATATTGTTGTGTATATAGAAGCAAGAGAAGGCCTTTTCAATGTGTAGCCCTTGTTTTGTATTTTATAAGGGTTGAATTAGGTCAAAAAATCGTCCCAAAATTATTATCAATAAGAGTTTAAATCAAAAAAAGAAAACAATGTGTCAGTATATAATTTAGCCCAGGCCTGCACGCCATTGGATTCACTGAGCGCGCCTTGGAGTAGTTTTGTTCTCGGGTCAAAATTTTGGCGCACACTCGCGTTATGATTCTATTCACTTCATCACTAAGTAGTTTTAATATTTTGGTTATAACTTTCTCTCTCGATATCCGATTGAGGTTATTCGGAGTGCATTGAAAAGATAACTCAAATGGTTACAATTCGTCTAGCAGAAACTCTCCAATTCGAGCGTTTGCTACCCGAAAAATGGGTCTCAATATGATACTAAAAATCTAGAGCATAACTTTTTCGTCTGAAAATTGATTTGTGAAAATACTTTAACTATATTTCACTCATTTGACCTACACTTGCATCTAATTGATCATATGTGATCTTCAATCATTGTTTTATAGTCCGAATCAAGTATTGAATGTTTGCACTTTGGTCCTGAACTTTCGATTTCTTTCATTTTCGCCATTTTCCTTCAATTCTTCCAATTCATCCATTTTTCTTCGAATTTTACCTAACAAACAAAATTAACAATAAATTAAGTCATAAGTATAAAGATTAATGACAATTAATCACATTTAACAACCTAAATAGAGTTCTCAATTTGTGCTGTTTTGTTCCCAGTGTTTCAAGAGTTAAACCTTAGTGTACTATGATTTTGTACAACTAGTTTGACAATCCATAAGTCGTCAGCATCCTAACCATTTATTTCAAATCAATGACAAAACTATATGTCAACTCATTCATTGTCAAACTAGTTGTACATGTAAAAAAAACTCATGTTTCAATGAAAAATAGACAGAAGAATGATAAGAAACATACAAGAAAGATCATGTGGGTTCACACAAGTTCAAATCAATACGGAATTATAGAAAGTGTGAATATACATAATGCAAAATTAGTCATGACAATAGAATATGTCCCAATAACCCAAAGAAAAATAAAAAAAAGCTAATTATTTTCAAGCAGTCATAACGTGTAATTTTTTATATGCTTTTTATTATTTAACTTGTAATTGTTCCCCTCTCACCAAAGCTTCCGAACCTGCCAAGAAGTGGCATATTCCTACAGCACGTCTCTATCAACTATAATTAATAAGGTCTTATTTTAAGTAGCACATGGGACAGATTTGCATTTGCCGACTTCACTCTCTCTATTCTTTCTTTCTTTTTGTCTTTCTTAACCGCTGAGTTGAATAGGAGGCATTAATGGTTTAATCACTTTAATTGTAACAATGGACATATCTCTATTCATAATCAAATTTTTTATTTTCTTTTGGGCTTTGTTGTTCTCTGAATGTATGTTGCGAAGGATTATGGGCTTTATATTGTTCAATGAAGGCTGTCCACTGTCAAATTGTGGGCCGAATAGTAAGCAGAGGAGCTAGATGATGAAATAGCCCAAAATCTAGTCCCTTTACATGTAAACAGCGGCCCACGTTCATGTGTGCCTGTCCCTTTAGGTTTAATTACGGGAAAAATTCACAAGTCAGGCTTTATCTATCCCAAAATAAAAAATCAGGCCTCAAGGTTTAGAATTGCAAAAATCAGGTTTTTCATGAATTAATTAATTATATTTCACAATTATTATATTAAATTAAATATTTAACTGTAATATAATATAATTAACTCACCCTCACCGCACCGCACCCCACCTCCATCTCCACCACCACTACCACTGTTTCGGTGACTGTTCTCCGATCGCACTTAATTCTGGTGATTACTCTGGTGATCGTTCTGCCGCCGCTTAATTTCGATGACTGCTCCGATTCCGACAATTGTTAAGGTCATAGTTATATGCAATTTGGTTACATATATCTTATTAATTAGTTAAAAATTTAATTTTCAGTCAAAACTTATGGTCACAGATATCTTCTTAACTAGTTAAAAATTAATTTTAGGTCACAACTTATCAAATTAATTGATCACATATTATTTCGAGGTCACAAATCAAAAAATTTATAGGTCACAAATCAAGAATTTCATGGTCACATGTTATTTCTCAACCATGAATTAAAATTTACATCTCAAATATTAGGATACCACCCACACTAGACAAATATTCTGGATCCGCCCCTGCCCACCATCATCGTCACTGTCCACCACCACCCCCATTCCCTCACATAAAATATACATACCTCCAGATCTTAATGGTATCCTTTAAATTTGAAAACCTAAATTCTAGTTCAAAAGGGGGTCCATTCACCGTCCACCACCATCGCCCACCACCGCTCGCATTGGAAGGTGGTAGCAAGACATCTTCTCTCTCCCTACTGCCTCCAAACAACCCCATTGCATAGTTCTATGGTGCGGCAAATTATGGTATGGAGTGGTTTTAAATGAGTAACATGATTTATTACTCGTATTTTGTGGTGGTGATGATGTTGACAATCGAGAGTGTGAAGTTATTTTATACGAGTAACATAATTACATGTATTCGTAATGTAATGATACTAAATAATGTTCATGACATTCATATGTTGTTATCCGTATAGAACATTGATTTTTTTATTAAAAATGTAGAATATAGTAACATATATGTTACTCTAACATATCGTTTTTTAATTAAAAAATTGAAATATTTTATCGCTACTCTACAAGTACACGGTAAGGGTAATTAGCACATAACATCCTTATCTTTCATTATTATTGTGGAAAACATTCATATCTTTTTTTTTTTTTTTTGGCATTTTCACATTTTATTGGATAAAATGTCATTTTCACGTATTTTTTCAATTAAAAGTTGTGAAATACCGCATATGCCATTTTATTTAAATAAAACAAAAAGTAAAAGAAAGAACTAATTGCAATTATAGTTCCAATTTTTTTTTTAAAAAAGTGCAAAAGAATCCCAAATAAATTATTAAAAAGGGTAATTAGCACATAATGTCCGTACCTTGCATTACTATTGTGAAAAACGCTCATATCTTTTGTTTTTTTGTTTGACATTTTCATCCTTAATTACATCTTTAATTGCGCAAACCATATTTTCTATATATTTTTTCAATAAAAGTTGTGAAATGACGAATATACATTCATATTTAAATAATAATAATAATAATAATAATAATAATAATAATAATAATAATAATAAAAAAGAAAATTAAGTTTTTTAATAATTTTTTTAGGTTTGAAAGAAATTTGGTACTATTGTTGCAATTAGTTCTTTATTTTTATTTTTCTTCTTTTGTATTTAAATGAAAGAGTATATTCGTCATTTTGCAACTTTTTATTGAGAAATTGAATGAAAATGTATATAAATGATGGTTTTCGCAATAAAAAATGTAATTAAGGGTGAAAATGCAAAAATAAAATGTATGAACGTTTTTCACAATAATAGTAAAATGTAGGGACATTATGTGTTAATTACCTTTTTACTAATTTATTTGTGATTCGTTTGCACATTTTTTTAAAAAAAAAATTGGGACTATGCTTGCAATTAGTTCTTTTTTATTATTATTTATTTAAATAGAAATGTATATTCATCAATTCACAACTTTTAATTGAGAAAATGATTGAAAAATTACTTTTTGCGCAATGAAAGGTGAAAATAAGGGTAAATATATAAAAAAATGAAAGATACGATTTTTCCACAATAATAGTAAAATGTAAGAACGTTATATGCTTATTACCCTACACGGTAACATATATGTTACCCTAACATTAATTCGTAAAAATGATGGTTTTAATATAAAATTGAAATATTGGTTTTAAATAAAAATGACGTATATTTAAAAAATTATAAAATGCTATAAATATATATTTTTAATGAAAATAGGTATTTTAAAAGGAGATATTTTTAAGTTTTTTTAGCCAAATAGGGGTGATAAATGGGACGAGTTGAGTCCAAATAGGGGTGTTAAATGGGCTGAGTCAATTGCGGTCTCGACTCGACTCGTCCCAACTCAAACCTCATTTAGATGAGCCATAGGCAAAGTGAAAACCCTGTTCTCACGAGCCGCTCGTTTTGAACTTTTGTGCTAGATTATTTTTCAGTTCATTTTATTAATTTCTTCATAAAGAAAAGAGGTCGGTTCCCCGACAACTCAATTCACCGCGTTGCCATCTATTCTAGAAGTAGAGTAATTTTGGTGTATATCATGGATTAGACACTTTCTTCTACAAGGAATCAGAAATTAGAGTGCAATTTTCTTCCCTTTGGAGTTCTCTATCTCCTACCTTAGTTGATAAAAAGGAACATATTTAAGTTGGCTACAATATTGCACATTCATTATTATTCATTTATGATATTTACTGAAGTAGAATGAATAGTATTGATTTCCATGTAACATTAAACATGGAAGAAGAGAAGTGAAAATGAATATATTTAAAGTGACTAGATTATTGCAAGATGGTAAATCATTGAATTAAATACAAAATAAATAGGTCAATAATAGTTGTCAAATGACAAATCAATCCTACAAAAATAGGACCATCTAAACAAAGGAAAAAAGCATTTTTGTAGTAATGTAGCCTTTGCCTAAAAACAAATTCCCCACTTTGCAAAGCTGCCCCCAACTTTTAATGCATTCTTATAAATTCTATCTTCTCATTAAGCCAAAACATTTTTCCCATCAAATAATGCGATCCAATTCAAGTGGTGTTAAGAATATTCGTCTAATAATCACATTGGATAGATCCAATTAAATTGATCGTGCGATATTACATTTAAATAAATTTATTATTTAATGTCATTTAGTATCAAAGAGACTAAATATCATTATTCTTTTCCCATCTTCCATGGCATTTTCTTAACAGCTTGTCACCCATCACTTTTTGACACGTTTCACGTTTTGAACACCTCATGGACCGCCTGGACCACAGCTACCACGTGGCCATGGCCACCCTGTGCCGACCGCACCACCTAGGACCACCTTAGATATATTTCATGTCCTTGTCTCTATGGGCCCTTTCTCTAAAGTTTGTCCATACCCCCAATGCTTTTCTCTTTCACATTTTTCAATTAGTGTTGTTTTTTACATTTTCATCTCAAGCCGTCAATTTTAAAGTAAATAATTTTATTTTATTTTTAAAAAAAAAAAAAATTTTTTTTTTAATCTTGAAAAAGGTGAAGCCATACCATGAGAATGTTGGTCCTTTAACTTTATGTAACCTTCAGATTGGAAAGTGACCCAAATGAGGAGGACATTACTGTAAAACAGCCCCCAATTAAAAATTGGCTGCCTTGGATTATTTTAACTTAAAAACAAAAAATATTAATTTTCAAGATTAACTATTGATAACGAAAAGCTAATCGAGTGGATCATCTAGAAACCCAATTTAGTAATTTCGGTTATATAAATTTATTTCCTGTCCTGATTATTAAAAAATTATTTTGTCCCCAGTGAAAGAAAGTTTTTCTTTATTGGGCTGGAGGTTCATGTCATTGATAAGGAGGACTATTTACGTCCACATGTTTATTTTTATTTTGAACTTTCCTTTTTCCTACGGCAACTCGAATGCAAGACTATGAAGTTTGATGCTGTCAATTGTGCTCAACTTCGTGGAATGTCAAATGATTCTTCTGATTCTAATTTCAGAGAGGTGCTAAAATAGACTGCTTAGACTGGATCGGCTAGATTCGCTCTGCCAAAGACCTATTTTTCGTCCGATTTTAACATTTTATAGTTAGAAATAAAAAAAATAACTCGAGTAAACCAGTGGGTTTTGGGCTCAAAAGACCCAGTCTTGAGTCTTGACCAAGTACGATCTGGAGTTTTTATGACGGATCGACTGCACTCCATCCATTTTAACATTACTTATTGTCATTATCGCTTCGTTGATGCATTTGTAGTCAATTTCGAATTGACGTTAACATAGTAACAAACTCTTGACTATGGTCATTCTCTAAAATATATTGCATACAAGAAGTTAGAAATTCATTGAATTGTAATATGTAAGTTCAAAAATGTAATGGTTTTACTTAGGCCCAATCGTGCTTTTAATCTTATAAGTTCTAAACTTAGGTTTTTGCAAAATATTAATGAAAATCAGGTATTATTACAAAATAATAATAATAAATGTAATAAAATTCAACACACACTCCATCCTGCACTCGCACTATCTCTATCTCTAGCAATTATTCATCAGACCATCTCCTTCACCAACACCAACACCTCCACCTCCATCGTCGTCGCCACTACCATGACATGTTTTTCCTAATAGAAAAACAATAATATTCAACCGATGATAAATCTGATTAAATAGAGGCAGTTTGAATACATGCGAATCCAAATCTATAAACTCGACTTGTCTCCATAGTTTCTCTTGGTGTTTGTTTGACACGTGGCCATCGAACATCGATGGAATCATTGTGTGGTGGTGATTGCAGATCGCAGATCGATGGCAGTGGAGAGGAATATTCCAACGTAAAGGTCCAACGACAGATTTTGGATATGATATTTTCCATGGAAAAGACAAAAATGATATTTTGTCGGACACGTTAGTCACGGTGGCGAAGAGGGGCGATAGCAAAAAGTTATGAAAAAGTAAGATATAGAAAATCACATACACATGAAAAAAAAAAATTATATACATTTTAATAAAAAATAAATAAAAAATTTGAAACATATCTGATTATTGAAATCCTTTTTCATTAACGTGATTCTGGAAAGTGGAAATTGGATTCCCAATTGTTAATAATACCCATGTTGTAAAAGGTTTGGGCCTTGCAAAAGCAATTAAACTATAAAATCCCCGGGCCCCATATTGATATCCAATTCTCAATTATGTTTTCTTTAAATAAATAAAATCTTAAATCATTAGTCCATCATATGTATGACACCTTAAAAAAAAAAAAAAAAAATAAAATAAAATAAAATTCCTACGACATTTAACATTATCTTAATTTATTTTTTCCTTAGCACACTTCTCTAACATAATTGGATTTCAACCTTTCGGACCAATAGAAGAGGAAACTGAAAGAAGAAAGAAACATCAATTCGATATATATAATGTTTGGTGGGGACTTAAATACTAAGTAAAATATAAGGTTTTAGTTGCTTAAACATCAGCCATAGCATCTTGAGATCCCACTTGATTTTGGAAATTTGTTGGTTAACATTTTACATCGTTAGGTCAAATGTTGCTTTTTTTAATTGTTTATTATTTATATTATACTTATTTGCATATTTAACAAGCAATCACTACATTATTGGTCATTAGATTTTTTTTTTCCCCTTCAAAATCGATGGATATGTAAATTATACGAAATTACCTGTAATAAAGCCGTGTGTGAATTTTTAATTTTTTTCCTTTTATTTGTATTTTTTTTTCTATAGAACGATAACGTTTAATATGAATTATAATCTTATTGGTCAACTTTATTTCTATAAACATGGTAGTTGCTTCTAAAGTCAATATTGAAATTTAGTCCATTGTTGTCAATAATAAAACGATATATGAAATACAAAACTCAGAATAAATAGTTTTGGTCAGAATATTCAATTACCTACCACCACAATATTTAAACTTATTCTTCCCTGAAATTCAAATTGTGGGCTAGCCATTGTGTGTATAAAAATGATTCGATATTTTTTATATGTTAAAATATACAGTACTTTATATTTTATTCTTTAATTTTATTAAAGTTAAAAAAAAAAAACCCCGTAAAATATTTGTCAATTATCATTCGTAACTATGCTTAGACGAGATCAATTAAAATGTGAACTTGAAACAAAACTTAGCTACTATTTGATTCATTTTTTAAAATTCGTTTTTTTATTAAACTCAGTTTCAATATTATTAAAAATTAAAATTTTAACTAAACGAGGGCTTAGTCCATGTTTGATACACAAATTTTCATTTTCATTCTTCTACTCATTTTCAACAATACATTCTTCAATAAAATAATATTTTTTATCACATCAATAATTTCTTCTTCTTTTTCAACTACACAGTCTCCATCAATTTACTATTTTAAAATACATTCTTTCAAAATAATCTGACTCAAACACACCCTAAATCAAATGTGAACTTAATATTTAGAATAAGCCCCTATTTGAGCCAACTTTTTTGAAAATGAGAATGAAAAATATAGTCGTTATTAGGGCCCACACAAGAGATAGAAGATTTGAATTTGAAGAAGAAATAATGGATAACGGTCATATTTTTCATTTTAAGAAGAAAAAAATATGGTTCAAACGAGGCCTAAATTTAAGTGCACAACAATGGTTGACAACGACGTGTTGTCAAAATCCTAGTATGTGATGTAGAAAAAAATTGTTTAAAATGGATGGATATGATGATGTCAAATAGGAAGTTGTCAACCATTGTTATACATGTGGCATGATTCTAATATTTAACTCTAAAGGGCCAATACATAACAAAGAAATTCTAAAGCAATTATTGGGCAATGATGAACTCATGATTAGCGTATCTTATTTATTTTTAAAAGAATGGTGTAGCACTCTAATTGCTAGACAGCCCAAAGTAACATCCGGGCGATGCCTTTATCTGCACAATAATAGATTTATTTAATTAGATTCCCTTTTGAATAAATTATACATGACAATACTCCAATGTGTATAGACAAAATGCTCCTGCTAGTGATGTGACACAGACCTCATCACTTCTCTTCTTTCGAATATAATTCACGGTTCTGTTCACAATCTTTTCGATTGTGGAACTCAAAATTAAAAGTTGGACAAATAAATTTCCCACTTGAATCTTTCTTCGACAATTTTCTGTTCTAAAAAATAAAGAATTTCGAATATTTTTAGCGAAAATTGGATTATGGGTGAAATCCCAAGTTTATCATCAAATCAAGGTTCGAAGTGGGTTTGTGGTCATGGAAAACGAAATTAGTAAAAGTTAAATTATTATGCAATGAAAAAAGTAGAAGAAAAGGTAACCGCATCCGAAAAAGAAAAAGGCATACTTGATTTATATCAAAAGAAGAAACGGACAAAAGAACAATCTATATCCAGAATGACATTAAATATTATTAAAGAGTAAAAAGAAATAATTTTATTTATATTTATTGTAAAATTTAATTTTATTCGTATTGTGTAAGATATATGTGTGTGTGTGTGTGTGTGTTGCTTTGAAAGGGTAGGGGACTGTCCTTATTGCTTTTGGTTGGGCATTCTATCATATTTCCTTTTCCATCATTTCTTTTCTCCATTAGGCAAAAGAGAGAGACAGTTACAATAGAAATTGGCATTGACGCTTCCTCGTACGACACCACCCCCTCTGTACCTTGTTTACTATTCTTTCCTTTTCACCTTAGCCTTATGGTTTTAGGACAATCTTCTCCATTTTCATTTTTCAATTTGACTAACTATAAAGGGGAAGCCCTTCTAAACATATTTGAAGAAGAATGCACATCTCGTTTGATAATTATAGTGTCAATTATATTGAGATTTGATATTCCATTTTAAATATCATCCTTGTTAAGATAAGCAACAAAAATCCTAATTTGTTAGTTAATATTTTCATTTTAATTCAATATGAGATTTATCTTTTAATATGCGCTGCCAACATGTCAGTAGTATCAAGGCTCAGAATGGATGAGAGTGGGAATATTAGAACGAACCAGAAGTCCAACTTATGAAGAATATTTAAACGTTGATTTAAGTATTATTAACTTGCGAAAATATCTAAAATAATAATTAAGGCTCCTAGCCGACAAGTGGAGACTATTTGGATGATTCAAAACTACATTATGCGCATGTTGATTTAAATAAAAATCAAAATTTTAGTAGATTTTAATAAAAGTTGATATAATATACGATTGAAAAATTGATAAAAATTTTGGGATCCATTTTGAGTTCAAGAATGCATTTTTTTATTTGATGTGATGAAGAATATGTGGTTGAAAAAAGAAGAAAAAATTATTGATATGATGGAAAATATTATTTTATTAAAGAATGTGTGATTGAAAATGAGTAAAAAAAATGAGAATGAAAAAAATAATGTGGCTCAAACAGGGGCTAAAAGTAGATAGTAGTCTTTCTTTATAATATTAAATAAACATTTTCTTTTTTGACAAAGTCTATTAATGATAAATAAAATATTCCAAGCTTTTTGCATAGTGTTGAATTAAAATCATGTGGGTCCCAAAAATCTGTCTTATACCAATTCGTCTTATTACTAAACAAATCTATCACGGCCAAATCAATCCTTATTTGTAAATAAATACAGGTGTGACAATACAAAATTAATTTAACATGGCGTGTGAAAATAATAAAAGAGGGGGCACGTGTGCAGCCGACTTTGGCACGTGAGAGGTGGATATGAAAAAGATATGGGAAATCAATGATAGTGTATGATGAAGTGGCCCTATCAAGCGTGTGAAGAATGGGTGAGATTCATGTGATTATTTCACCCAAAAGACGACACAGGAGAAGAAGGTTGGGTTGTCAACTGTCAATCTGGTTTGCAGTTACAAAGTTTCACACACACAATCAGTGTTGAGTAGCAATTGAACCTACACAAAGGTCACAACATAAATGTTCTCTTATAACTTTATTTCATTAAAACTTAAAATTGAAATTTTAAAATTATTTTTTTGCATACAATGTGCAAAAATAGAAACCCTAAACTTTAGGCTATGTTACAACCCAATATCAATATGAGGGACTATTGTTGGATGGTGAAACTTCACCATTGAGTTGAGTTGGTGTTGGAGTATGTAATACGTCGATTGACCTTTTTATGATCAATATTGAGAAATTAGTTCACTGTATTAACTTCCTACAAATTTAAAAGATTAAAAATGATGCTGCCAAATGAAATATACTGATGATGACCAATTTCATCGAAACAAATATTGGATGGAAGATAAAAAATGCAATTATTTTACCTATAAAACAAATATTACTAGAGTCGGATGACAATAAGTATGAGACTATTTTACTCAACTATGTGTACATAGATATACACATAAGGGTTGACATAATGTGAGTGAGGTGTAGCCCACATTACAGTATCGTGGACCCCACCACACTCACATTATGTCAACCCTTATGTTTATATCTATGTACACATAGATTAATCCAATTTACTTTATTGTACTTTCATTGACTGGAGACCAGGTTGTATATCCTGATAAATCGATATTTAGCCTTTTAATTTGGTGTTTGTAAATACTCCACATATATGTGGTGGTTGTAGAAGGTAAAAAATGGCATAGGGTCAACAACTGAAAGACGAAAATGGAATGATAGAAGGCAATTGTGCCATTTTTCTTGTGGTATAATATAGAAATTTCTTGTTTAGTACGTATGTTTCATGTCGTTAGAGGTAGAACTTTAGGTTTTTAATCATTTGGATACTTTTTCGCTGATATCAAAACAAACACCATTTAGAAATGACCCTCATGGTATATACACCTGCCCACTTGAGAAGGGCTGTTTTCCTTCAAAATCCAGTTTCAAAAAGTCACATAACTGAAGTTGTTACGCCTCGTCGTCGATGTTCCATTTGAAGGCCACGTCATAGTCCACGTTGATATGTAAGTCAACTCTGACTCAACAAAGACCCAATTGGTTAAAATAAGAAAGTCAGAGAAGAATCTGATGCTCTTTTGTTCTGAAACTCCTTCTAGCCGAAGCCCTCGCTCTATCCGAAGCACCCGCCCCATCTGAAGCTCCCTTTAGGTCGAAGTACTTGCTGTCTTTTAAAGAATTTGCAGGCAATCTCTAGGAATGATTGATGTAACGTATATAAATGAATGTCAAGATTGTCGCCTAAGTTATAGGGTGTCTGACCCGTTGTCAATATATTAAATACATAGCAGACTGAGTGATGTGAGGCTTCGACTTGGAAGATGAGGCCATGTGTTTCTTATCCAACGGCTATCACGTCGGCTAGAATTCTATAAATAAATAATTCTTGTAACATTTGAAACTAATGCAATACTACACACTTGTAACCACACTCAATCTTCTCTCTTACTTATTCCATATTTATCTTCTTGAGTTTAATGTATTCTTACTTTGGTTGAGTTGTTTATGATTGTTTTTTATGTGCAATCATATTTGATCATACCGTCGGCACTTGAACATTTTTATCTCGCGTTGTAAAGTATCTCCCACGTTCATAAACGTCATCGTTTCCCGTCCAAATCTCTGGTTAAAACGTCTTAAAATTTGTTTGTGTAGACGTGAGTAAGCCCGAAATCTTTTGTCCACGTAACCATTATAAAAAACAGGGTCAACAGAAGTGGTGGTTGGCCTTAACAGAGGTAAGATATAAGAAGTTGATATTAATGATAGGAGAGAATGAAAGAAATTTTATCGAACTTAATATAATTTTCAAAAGAAAAAGTCTCTCGAGTACTTCATCTACCAACTAACAAAGTAACAAAATGACATCGTTTTCGTATTGTTGATTGTGAATATTGTAAGCTAAACAATGCTGCATTGTATCCATAAAATTTCTAATACTATTTTCCGACTGATAAGGACAAAAGAAGTGATAAAAAGATCAAAACGTATTATCTTGGCTTTACCAAACTGTATATCAGTTATATGTAGTTTTCAAACCCCTACTCCGCATACAAACCTAACCCACCAGAAACCCTACCTTTCGCACGTGCCAATCTTACTATGATTTCAATGTAGTTTTCCTTTTTTTTTTATTTTTTTTTATTTTTTCTAATTTCCTCAAAAATTAGAATGAGCAAGGGCAATATGGTCATACTAATAAAGCCTAAGCAAGGCAGGCTATAATGTTTTAGCAAATGTTTGATAGGTTAGACAACAGTAATTTATTAAAGAAAAAAAAAGTAATTTCTTTTGTTGTGTTATATGTTAATGTTCGGTATTAAATCCCCATTTGATTTTACTAAAAATCAGACTTTTAATATATTTTGATAAAAATTGAAGAAACGTATAGTTAAAAATTTGATAAAAATTGTAGATCTTATAAAATGTGTGATTTGAATTAACCATTACAATGACTTATATTTTTATCAATTTTTTAAAACTAAATCAACAGAAACTAAGGAGGGAGGTGTATTCAAGTACGAATTTTAAAAAAGTCACTTAAAAAGTCCACAAATTCCACCGAAGTTACCGATTTAAAAAAGTCTATAAAAGTATTTAAAAATCTCAATTGAATACACTACCCATTTTAATCACAAATTGAAACAAAAACCTTATTTCTTGTGAACAGAGCCTAGATTGACTTTGTACTCACTTTGGTTTTTATATTGCCTGATTTGCAATAGTTAGCTGCCAAAGGGCCTGTTTTGGTGATTCATCGTTAGCAATGATACATGATTCTACTGGAACATTTGAACTTACATAAGGGTGTCCATAATGGACACCCGGCGCCTCCCTATTGGAGGCAGTGCCAGCCCCACCTATGATGGTCATCCTTTAAAATATTGTATCCTTGCTAATTAAAATCGTGTCTTGAATAAAAGAATTTAGTTGTAAACATGCATTTTACCTTGATGATGTAGGTCATGGCCTAAGGGTAAAAATTATCTCCTAGTACTCTTGGCTTGACTCGAGTAGATAATTTTATGTCAGGAGTATTATTTAAAAGTTTATTTAAAGTTGTCTAAATAGTTCCAACTAATATACTAAGAGGGTGTTTGGTGTGGATTAAAATCAAATTTTTAGTGGATTGTGATAGAAATTTTTGTAACGTGTGGTTGAAAAGATGTTGGACTCATGAAAGATGCAGTTGACTTTGATTTGGATTAAAATCAGATTTTAATTCGGCCCAAACAGACCCTAAACATTTCTATACGGACTCTTGGGAAACTTCAAGGCGAACTAGTAAAGAGTAGTGATACCATTGGTCAGAACTTTTTTATTTATTAATATTATGTCTAAATAAATTTTTAGTCGTACAGTAATATTTCATTTTGATTAACAATTTTTTTTAACAAATTAGTTATCAAATTTTAATTTTGTTTCAATCTAAGCATTGAAATATTCACTTATATATGCGTTCCATGCACACTTGAACACCATTAGCATGTGAATGTCTTCGTCCTAAGAGGTACTGGTCCAGAGACCATTTGCACTCCGATGATTAAGTGAGTCGTTAAAAAAATATATATGAGCGAAAGAAATAAATGAACAGAGTTTTAGCTAGAATTTTAATATTGCATACCTTTTCTTTAGTCAAGCCTAGGGCATTTATATGAAATTATGGTTGAGGATTTATGACCTTTTCGACTCGTCTATGATTTTGTTTCTTGTATAACTGTTGTTGCACATCGCCCTTGCCACGTTTCACTAAGAGTCTTTGATTGTTCTCTAGTTTTTCTAAATGGTGAAAGCATTGCGACGCAAATAAAGGTGTAAAAAGATTTTCACCTTATTTAAGAAAGTCTCGCGAGCCGCTATCTTAGTCATCACCATCGAAGTCGGAGGGAAAACTGGAGGATTCCTCCAAGTAGAGGATTTGCCTCCACTTCCTTCGTCGACCAGTGATGTGATTGAATTGCAGATCATGCCTTTTACATTACTTGGATTTTATGTTGACCTATGATTGATTTCTTCCTTAATATTTTGATCATGACAAATAAGATTAATATTATTTCTAACAATTGATTTTGAGTGATGATAGTTCAATGTTAAAATCAATCGAGCATTGTCAAAATCAACACATTATAAATCGGGCTCATGAAGAAGATATA
>CAIGRS010335535.1:0-22717 GCA_903798395.1 Fraxinus floribunda
GCGAAGAACAAAATTCAATTCAATTCAATTAAACACAACCATTATTTGAGAAAAAATAATATTTAAAATAGTAATTTTTAGAACAATGTATTGTTAAAAAGTATGAAAGAATTTTGGGTTTACGTACAGAATATTTTAGCCCTTGTTTAATAATCATTATTCAAAAACTCTTTTTTCTACATATTTATTTTTAACCACAAATTTACATAAATCCAAAATTCTTTCCTACTTTTTAACCAAACATTTACCAAAAATCAACTATACAAAAATTTGTTTTTGCCAAATAATGGCAATCAAACAAGGCTTTATTGTATGAATGTATGATTAAAAATAAGTAGGAAAAAAGAGTTTTCAAACTATAGATTGTCAAACAAGGACTAAAGTCTTTGGATTCTTCGTAGTCCAACCCCACCACATATTCTGATATGTGACGAAACCACTGTGATGCCAGTAATTTGGTTTTACGTGAAGAAGAATCCCAACAGTTCCTTCCTACATATGTCATTATTAAAATTAGAATTTTGCTAAACGTAACGTGCCCGGATACACGATCCCACCACCCCCTCACAATGAGGGGGGCCCAAGGTGAATTAAATAATAGGCGCCCCCCACCCCCATTGTGGCGGGGGGGGGGGAGGGGCGTGGAGTCGGGTACACGGGGTGTCTTAACTCTTAAAATTATGACATGCCAACTGTTTTTAATTTCTCTATTTTATCTAAAAAAAATTTCAATTCTGTTCTAGGTACAGATTTTTTGACAGAAAATTTTGACGGACAACACTTGACAAGACAACATTGGAAGATGAAAAAAAAAAAGGTCATTCAGATTTGGTCACGTCAACTTTTGTGTCAATTATGTCGAAATTTTCCTATACTTGGAGCTTTATTAAAAAATTATTGCCCTTAACTTCGGACACAAACGTTCTTGCAACTTCGTCTTAGCTTATCAGTTTTGTAACTTCTTGACAGATGAATTGTACATTTTAGCTTGTTAATTTCTGGTCCCTTGTTGGCTCCTCTTTTTTCTTTTTTTAAGTCGAAACGGGTAGCCTCAATTTTCACTGACATAATTTCAGCAGAATCTAAAACATTAAACGCATCTAAAAAAAATTCAGACACGCAAAACCTGTCCCGTTCGCTATAATTTGAAGTATAATTTACTCCGGCAGAACAAGTTGAGATAGCATTTAATTTGAATCTTTGTCTGGTCAAGCAGAACCACTGAAATTCTTAGTACAAATCAATCATTAAAATTACTCAACAATTAACACGGTTATACTTGGTTTAGCTTTAAAAAACTAATAGTTAAGTAAAATAAAATTACTTATTTTTCCGTTGATTAATAAGAAAATTTAAGCTAATGTTTAAGAGTGAGTTTGATACACATTTTTTAAGATGTGATGGTGAATATGTGGTTGAAAAAGAAGGAAAATTTATTGATGTGATGAAAAAATATTATTTTATTGAAGAATGTATGATTGAAGATGAATAAAAGATAAAGAATGAAAATAAAAATGTGGTTCAAACAGAGGCTAAATCAGGAAAACGCACTTCATAGAATTTGTCGTCAAATTGTGCTCTGGACTGACGAAAATCTGATAGCTGTACCTTCAAAATTTGAATTGTCGTTGAAACGAAAAAAAAAAAAGAGAACAAAAATTGAATTTTCGTCGAGAAAAGACGTACTGATAAAATTCTTTCCCTCAAATCAGTCAAGCAGTCAGTCCATCCAGTGTACTCATTCTATGCTACATTCAATGAGATGACCCCATCACAGGATGCTCATTTGCAACTTGTATTGTACCTCAAATCAGACCTCAACGTCACTTTTATACGGTCATTTTCACCATGGAAAAAATTTCCACGCCAATGAATGTAATAGAACCCTCAACCCCAAGCCGACCCCCACACGGCCACACCTCTTAACTGTAAAGAAGCATTTAGGGGGAGGGTTAGCAAATGTATGTACCAAGTCCATTTAGTTTTTTCGTGTTAAAAATAATTTTTTTGTGCTCCTAAATTCGTCCCTACAAGCAATGCTTGTTTAGAGGTAAATTCATAAAATGAAACTACACGTAACACCCATTATAATGCCAAGAGGATGTTTGGAAAGTGAACTTTTATAATCACTCTGATCAGATATATTTTTATCTTCATAATTTATAAAACCCATAACTCATAATCATTTCCCAAACAAGTAATAGACTTCCAATTCCAATTTCATAACATAGGACTTCAAGATTTCAGGCAACGGCAAATAAGAAACCTAATTTGTGAAGTTTGATTGTAGTAACATCAAAATGTATTCAAACACAAATCACAACCATCTTCCATCCCCCTGGCCCCAAGAAAAATGAATCTTTAGAAACATTTATTGAAGATTTGATTAGTTAAGTTTTTCCATATACTGTGCAGCACATGGTTGTAGAAGATAGCCTATCAGACTCCTATTCCTCTTTAACAGGAAGAACACGTATCAAATACGAAGTGACAAAAAAGAAAGTATAGCCTACAAGAAGGTCCATGATTTTCCAATTGTTACATATTACGTCTGTTGACCTCGTTTTTCGTAATGCCAACGTGGACAGCAGATGTCTGGTCCACTCACGTCCACTCAAGTAAGTTTCAACGTGTTTTGATCGGAGAACCGGTATGGAAAAGAGGGGAAGCGTGAACAAGGGAGATGTTTTACCGCGAGAGACAAATGTTTGAGCACCGGCGATAGTGGTTAAGATGATTGCACTAACAAACAATCATCAACAAAATAACCTAAGATCAAACTAACAAATGTAGAACAAGAAAGAAGGTATATTAAGAGTATTTCTCTTGATTTTATTTTTGTATATTAGAATCGATATTTAAAAGGCCATCTTTTTCAATTTACAAAGACCGCCTATTTATAGAGTTGTGGCCGATGTGGTGATCACTGGATCAGAATCACGTGGCCTAATCTCTTTGACTGAAGCTCCACATCACCAAGTCTATCATACATTAAATACATTGACAACGGGTCAAATGTCTTATACATTAAGTTGACACATCTGACATTCTTTATTACAAACGTTACATCAATCAATCCTAAAGATTTCCTACAAATCTTGTAAGATACAATTTCGGCTTTAGGGGCTTCGAATGAACTAAGGGTTTCGATCGGAGGAAGCTTTGTATTGGTGATTTTTTGTGTGAAGAGCTTCAATGTCTTATTTGATTTCTTACGTAACATTTCGACTTGAGAGCTTCAGCCATTTTGGCAATGTTTCAACACGAGTTTCAGCCTTTGTTTCACTTCTTTGCATTTGACCAATTGGGTCTTTATTGACTTTCCTTTTCACGTGGACTGTGATGTGGGACTTTGATTAGAGTTTCGGTAGTAAGGCGTAACAATAGTCCTCCAAGTCTAGGCATAATCATTTATGTAATGCATGGACTTTTTTGAAAATTTTTGTTATGGGTGGTTTTTACACACCATAATTGTTCCCCAAATCTAAGTGTAAATATTTACATTATAGTTAAAATTCGAAAGTATGTGATTTGCATGAATTACCTATCAATGTTGTCCAAAATTGTGTACCGACAAGACTTCTGAATTTCTGGGATAAACTGAAGGAGCATCAGCAGTACTATTTTTTTCGAGATTGTTCTCTCTAAGTGGCTTGTATATATGAAGCCTTACTCGAAGCGACTGAGGTAAAATGCATCTGCTACTTGTCGAGGCTGTGACTCATTCATTATAGAGAACCATGTTTTTCAAAACGTTTGGAAACACGAAGCGTCCTTAATTATTGTGCTCAAATGATTTGTTATTTCGTACGTTTTCAAGAAAAGACAACGGAGTGGTTCGTCATCCTATCCACACAACCGCAACCGCATTTAACGCGCAATGATATCTGTCATGTTCATGTCCTATGAAATTTAGATGCATTAGAGTGCATGATGTAGACGTGCTAATCGGGCCATAGAAGACGAAGCATTCGAAGTATTGAGTAGCTCAGATTTAAATTTCAAATGAAGGGTTGGATGATCCGGATCGATATCTAAGGACTAGGATTAAGAGCTTCTGTCTATAAAAGATGACAGTTTGGGGGTAAAAATTCACTTTTCCTTTACAAAATTTGCATTCCAATCCTCCAAATCTCTCATTCTCATTTATTCTCCTTCCCTCGCATTTGCAAACTCCGGTGACTTTTCTCCACCGTTCTTTGTATAATTTGTAAGTATTTTGAACATTTAACTCAAAACTTAATGGCATCTTTACATTCTAATAGGGAGATGTAGATCTCAGCCAAATGGCTTTTAAGATGCAAGTGACGATAACAAACACAACCGACCTAGTTTAAGCCATTAGGGCTGGACACAGTGCCTTACCTTTAGAGGAGGGTAGGAAAATGACAAGGTGGTTTGGGAGTAGCCAAAATTCCTTCAACTATAAACGCATCCCACAAAGAAAAGTTGAGGAAAAATATCGTATCTCATATGACATCGAACTTCTATCCTTCTCTCTTGACAAGCGTGCTTGCTTTGCGAGACAGGGGTGCATCGCCGTACGAGTTCCTCCTTAAGGCAAGACTTCATCTACTTCTCTGCCCCTTCTTTAGAGCCATTCTTAGGTTGTACAAGCTGGCTTCTACCCAGCTCTTCCCCAATGATTAGGCTCAATCAGTAAGAACCTACTTCTTGTGGAAAGAGACCTCATTTGGAGAGGACATGTCCCTCCATGTCTTCCAGACCATTTTCCAACCCAGGGTTTTGGAAAATGTGGATTCTAAGGGTTGGTACCCATTATGTCAGTGGGGGTCACATTTTCCTCTCATCTTACACCTTTCCTCCTCCATTCAAGGATGAAAGTAGACGTAGTTTTGGGTGATGCGGAAATGACAGGAGTGTGATGGTGGCATCATTTCCCACGTGACAGTTCTAACCTCCTACTCAGAAGCTTGTGATTGTTGTACTTACATTTGGTGTTAATTAATGTTGATTCTGATCTTAACCTTTTTCTGATGTTTGCATGGTAGGTAGATCGCTTTTAGCTCCATCAAAGTGAATTGGAGGTGGTCGAGGATATCTACCAACTTCATTTATTATCGCGAGAGTTTGACCGTTTAATCAACTCCAAATGGTTCTTTGAAGAATTTTGTTTAATGGCCCGAAGAGGTAATGCCAATTTTCACTAAGTTCTTTGAGGCTCCGTATAAACTATTGCTGATCTTGTTTATCTTTTTGAAGAGAACTTCAAAAAGAGAAGGCATTCCATTCCCGATATGGTCATGATCATTACTGCCACCTCCACTGCCAGGAGAAAAGAGCTGACGCCCTTATCTATTGTAGAAAAATAAGTGAGGGACCAATTCGAAAAGATCAACCGAGTAGCTGAAGCCAAGAAGGAGAAGGGCGACATCCCATGAAGGACAAGGGCAAAACCATAGTCGAGGAGGTCCCCAATAAGAAACACCACTTCTCCGCCATCGAAGAGGGTAGGTCAATGGCCACCCATCCCCTCACTCAGAAGTCTCTGTCGGGGAAAAATGGTGAAGCTACGGGAAGGGGGCCAACTGCTGTGGAGTCTTCAGGGTAGAGATTGTCGAAGAGGGCTAAAACTTCGAGTGGGTTGATAGCTTCTGACTCGGACCACCACAAACTTGCAGTCTCCTAGATGAGTGATGAGTTGGATCCTAAGGTTCTGACCATGCTTCCTCCAAAGGTTCAAACTGCCACATCTACATTTCACAAGTTTAGACGAATAGATGGCAAAGGTTCTGGAGACTAACGACACAGTGGACCTCTTCACCATTGTGGTAAGCCAGACATGGAGGGCCTTCAGAGTGGCGATAGAGGCTGAAGCCCTCTTTAAAAATAGAGAGTTTGTGAATAAAGACTCTTAAGCCGAGGAGATAGCTAGTAAGGCCAAGACTAAGGCTGAGGCAATAAAGAAGTAACAGGTTGAGGAGTCTGTGAAGCTCGCTTCGGTATTAGTGGAGATCGAAAATCTAAAGAAGGAAGTCCACTTATCCCAAACCGAAGTGGCTTCCATGACGAAGTGGGTAGAGACTTCGAACACCCACCAGAAGCTGGCTGATAAGGCCTTAGAGAAGGAAAATAAGGAAAATGCTGCCTTGAAGCAGCATGTGGGAAAACTGAACGTCAAAGTTTTTAGCTTGACCTAGGAGGTTGAGATGGCAAGGTAGGATGCTCAATCTACTGGTGATGATGCTGTAAATTATTACATTGCCAATCCACCTAACAGAGGCGTACCAAAGCTTCGTAAAGTATTGGTGGAGTAATGATTACACCGAGATGGCGGAATGGGTTGAAGTTAACTCTTAAGCCATCAATACCTCTGAGTTGAGGTCAGAATTTCTGGAAGAGGGAGAAGAAGGGCCTCAAACTTCGTCACATGGCAGCTACGTGATCGAGATTGAAGACGATGCTGCTAAAAAAGCTTCTGAAAATGTGGTTCCTAATGCTATTGTCTCCTTTGTAGCTTATCCTCCCTCACTTGTTTAGCCGATAGGTTTTTCTTTATACATTTTCCATGTAAATGGCTTCGGCCCACCATTGTAATAATTTATTCAATGAATAAAATTTTCTGTTGTCTATATACTTGTGTTCTATTTACATTCTACACTTTCTGCTTATTTTACTGCTTTGCAATGCTCTTCAGCTTATTCTGTTTGCAATTTTTTATTCAAATTTGTAATTTTGTACAAGTGTTAGAAGGTTGTTTATCTTTCCAACTTTACCTCTGAACTTGCTGTATTTGTGTATGATTCTTCGCTTTATTGCACTTCAGCTTTTTCTTGAGACTTGTTTATTTGCAATTTGTGTAATTGTAGGTAGTTCGCATGTCTTTTATTTATTTTTTGGAGCATGCTGTTGAGCGGTTCACCTATGTTGGGGCTTTCTTTTGTTGTTAAGGGCATGTGCTGCCACTTCGCGAGTAAGGAGGTGGTCCCTTTTAGGATCCAACTCTTCGTCGAAGTGCCTACGTTTCTCTACATAGAGACGATTCATTTATGCAAAGGCTTCTCCCTTGAATTTTGTCAATATGAGGTACTTTTTCTTTTATTTTTAGCAAACTTAACTTAATAAAATTAAGAACAAATTTAACTCGATAGAATTAATAATTTTCCCGAGTATGAGTTGAGTGGTTCGCCCAAGCGGAGGCTTTAGTAACAACTTTTGTTAAGGGCATGTGTTGTTTACTTTGCGAGTAAGGAGGTGGTCCCCTTTTTGGGATCCAGCTCTTCATTGAAGTATCCACACTTTTTTGCATAGGTACGATTCATTTATGCAAAGGCTTCTCCTTTGACTTTTGTCAATATGAGGTAGTTTTGAATAAATTTAGCTTAACATAATAAATAGTTTTCTTGAGCAAAAGGTTGAGCAGTTTGCTTATGCTAAGACTTTCTTAACAACTTTCATTTTTTAAGGGCATGTACTTTCCACTTCACAAGTAAGGAGGTAGTCCCTTTTGGAAACCAGCGTTTCGCCGAAGTGGCCATGCTTCTCTGTATAGGGATGGTTCTTCTATATAGAGATTTCTCCCTTAACTTATGTCAATAGGAGGTAATTTTCTTTACAAACACTTTAATAAAAGTTAATTTCATTGAATCAAGAACTCTACAAATTGTATATTTACATTCTTATTGGTAGTATTTTTGTAGATGCTTCGCGTTCCATGGATAAGGCTGTGCCTTTCCATCCATATTTTCAATTTTATAAGTTCCATGTTGAGCCTCTTCTTTGATGCGGTATGGACCTTCCCAATTGGGACCCATGGTGCCTACCCCTTGCTATTTAGAATATAAGAATATCCTTCGAAACATCAGTTCATTCAAGCAAAATGACTTCTTTTAAACTTTAAAATTGCAGTATCTAGTCATTTTTCGTTAGTAGATAGCTAATTTGGCTTAAAAATCATCAATCCTTTTTTCAAGAAGGTCTAGTTTGTACCTTCTCAACTCGTCATTAGATATTTCGTTAAAGTGAATGTGACAAGGAGACAACATACCCACTTCAACTGGGCTTATAGTCTCGACTCCATAAATTATAAGGAAATGAGTTTTTCCTAAAGCTATTTTGCTTGTAGTTTGGATAGCCCATAAGACTTGAGGTAGTTTGTCAACCCAAGCCCCTTTAGAAGCATCTAACTTTCTCTTCAGCGTGTATTTAATAGTCTTATTAACAGCTTCTACCTGCCCATTAGCCCGATAGTGATGTGGGGATGAGAAATTTATATGCTAAGGACCATCCTCCCGAGTGGTTTTCATATACCCCTTTATGAATTTCTCGAAGCACATATGTGGCTTGTTCTCTTCCAATGCATCGGAGTAAGGGCAAGGAAAAACCTTGTTTGAATAGCACATGATCTTGGAAAACGAAGTGAGCGGCTCATCTTCTGAGCTTTCTGCCTCCTATTTTTTAGAGAAAAATGCTTGGCCCTTGAGGAACCCTATTATTGGCTTCATCCATAGTGGAGTATCTTCGATCCACATTACCTCTTCGCCCATAGCAGTAAAGGGTCTAGGAAGGTGCTCTATGGGGCACCACAGTGAGTAGTTCGGATTACTTGCCAATTTTGAAAAAGCTTCGAGGTGAGCATTCTCTGAGCATAAAATTTGTACCAATTCAGTTTTTCAAAAGCTGGAACGAATTCCATGACCAGTTTCTAATAAGCGGCCATGGACTTATCTCTGGCTGAGAAATTGCCATGAGCCTGGCTAACTACCAATGGGAGTCACTGCTAATTAACAGTCTCTTAGCTTACATTTCCTTGGCCAATTTGAGGCCAACTAGAAGGGCCTTATATTCTACTGCGTTGTTGGAAAATTAAGCTTATGTCTTTCTGGACTAACCCAGACCACTCCTGCTCTAGATCCAACATCTCCCGAGGAGCTATCAATAAAAAGGTTTTATGTAGGAGGTTCGGTGGGTTCCATCTCATTTTCCATTTTTGGAATAAGAGTGAATTATGCCACAAAATCTATTAAAGCTTGTTCTTTAACAGCGACCCTTGGTTTGAAGACAATATCAAACTCGTTAAGTTCCATAGCCTACTTTAGTAATCTTCCCGTAGTATCGAGCTTCTGTAGCACTTTCTTAAGGGGGAAGTTAGTTGCACGTGTAAGGTGTGGGCCTGGATATATGGCCTCAATTTTTGAGAGGCTATCACCAAGGAGAGTGCTAGCTTTTCCATGTCTAAATAACGAGTCTCTACTACTAAAAGTGTTTTGCTTACATAATAAACGGGCAGTTGGAGACACCTTCATCTCTTATAAGAACTGAACTGATTGCGTCGAGAACTACCGCTAGGTATAGGTGCAGTGGTTCGTCACCCTTGGGTTTGGAAAGGAGGGAAGTCTATCCCAAGTGCTTTTTCAGCTCTTGCAAGGCTACCTCACATTCTTCTGTCCATTGGGACTTATTTTTTCCCTTCAAAATCTTGAAGAATGGTAGGCATTTATCTATCGCCTTTGAGACGAAGCGGCTCAAAGCAACTACACGTCTAGTGGTGCTCTGTACCTCTTTAAGTTTTTTAGGTGACTTCATTTCTATCAAAGCTTTGATCTTCTCTGGTTTGGCTTCGATGCCTCTTTGATTGACCAAGTAGCCTAGGAATTTTCTAGAGGCAACTTCGAAGGTGCATTTTAGGGGGTAAAGCCTCATCCTGTACCTCCGCAATACTTGGAAAGTTTCATCGAGGTGCTTGACATAATCCTCAACCTTCAAGCTTTTCACCAACATATCGTCCACGTATACCTCCATTGTCTTTCCAATGAGGTTGGCAAACATCTTGTTGACAAGTCTTTCATAAGTGGCCCCTATGTTTTTCAACCCAAATGACATGACCTTATAGCAATAAAGACCATTGTCCATTATAAAGACATATGCTCTTTGTCATTTGAGAATATCAGGATCTAATTGTACTCGGAGTAGGCATCCATGAAACTAGACAGTTCATGTCCGACTATTGAGTCCACTAGTTGGTCTATTCGAGAAAATGGAAAGATGTTATTGCGGCAAGCTTGATTTAGGTTTGAGAAATCAATACAGACTCTCCACTTGCCATTATGTTTTTTTACCAGGCTAGGGTTAGAGACCTACTTCGGATGCATCGATTCTTGGCATAAATCGATTGTCCATTAAGTTCTTTATTTCATCGCCTAAGGCTTCGTATCTCTCTGTATTGAGGGCTCTCCTTTTTTTGTCTATGAGCTATAGCCTTAGGATTGATTTTCAAGTGGTGGTAACTGACTTTTGGATCAATGTCAACCATGTCTTCATACTTCCAAGCGAAGACATCCAAGTTTTTGCACAAGAAGCTTTTCAGTTTTTCCTTGACCTTTAGTGGCAGATCTTTTACAAACTGTAAGCATTTGGAGGGATCCTAGAAATTTACTCTGAAAAACTCCAATTCCTCTGTTGAGGTTATTCGAGGCTCGCAATCAATAATGCGAGGGTCCAATTCTCCCAAATTAGTCGTTTCTTCAGCAACTCTCCCTTTTTCAAGGGATACTCGCGATTCTTGGACAATCTCTTCTTCAGATGTATTTATGACTCCAAAGACCGTTTCTTTCTTCGAAGGCATCCATCATTTCGACATCTTCTCCTTGTTTAGGGTTACGCTCCAGTTCAGGGATGTCATCCATGTCAATGTATTTAGGATTACATTGACACTTCGCTATTTTGCTTTTCTAAGGGAGTTTGAATAACATTCCCTTGCACTCATCTGATCGCCTCTGACCTTGGCAACTCCAATTTCTGTTGGTAGCAATCATTTTATCTTCAATTGATCAATTTGGTCACAATAGCCCTGAAGACTTAAATTCAATTGTTAGATATAAAACAATTTTTTTGTTATAATAAAAACACGAGATCAACCATAAGTCAACAATTGTTCCCTTTTTTATTATGATAAACATGATGATTTGCGGAATAGGATTGAATGAGTGATATCATATTGATAGAGGAATATTATTATAAATTTATGATGGAAAATTGTATTCCCCCTATTTTTTACAATTAATAACCATACATTCATGGTATATAGATGATTTTCTCTCTTCCCCCCCTTTTTTCATATATTCCAAGCATATAATACAATTCGTATTCCCCCTATCGTTTACAATTAATAAACCATACATTCAAGGTATATAAATGATTTTCTCTCATTTTCCCTTTTTCATATATTCCAAGTATATTATTATCAAATAAAATCATGCATAATCATCTCATTCCATTTCCCGTCTTTTGGCATAAGTAAAAAGAATAATATAAAACATGGATTATGAAATAACCATAGCATAACCATAGATAATATCAAAATGATGTCCAAAAACCGACATCAGAAAGAAAATGAGCTAAGTGAAGTAGGTGTAGATAAGTCATAGAAACATAAAGACATAATGGAGGAAATGTGCATAGAAGTGAGCGTAGAAGGCATTTTGCTGAGCTTGTATTATCGCTTTTTGTGCTTGAATGACATCATGTTGAGTTTGTATGGCGGCATGTTGCACTTACAACTCCCAAAGCATTCTACCAAGGCCATCAATTGATGATATAAGAGAATCGATGCGGCCGTCGAGAAGATTGTAGTGATCATCGGTAAATGTGAAGCCACCAACATAAGAACGAGGAGCACTAGAGGCAAGAACGTCATGTGGAGGGTGCAGAACTTGCGGTATGTCATCAGCATCAGCATCGTCATCCTCATCACCTTCAAATGGCAGAGTCGATAGACCCAAGGTAGGGTCAAACCCTTTTGTGTGTGCCACCCATTGACCATGTTCTTTTACTATTTTCATTCGTTTAAGGGTTTGAATATTGATAGTGTTGGTAGGTCGAAGTTTAACAAATGTCTCATCGTGTAGTGGAATTTCAAAAGGTTTAGAAGATTTCGTAAAAAGCATTCCGTAAGCTAAAAGGTTTAAGATGACCCATAGAATGCACAAATTTCATGAGACCTAATGATATAGTTGGAAAATCTAGTTTTTGCCCAACAAGAAAGGAATCAAGAATAAAAAGATCAAAAAAGTTCACATCGTCTCAATGACCATTTCGAGGAAAAATGACATGTGCAATTATGTTTTGTAAAACTTTACAAGGAAGTGCTAACTGATTTGTACTAAGTTTTGTGATGTTTTCAAAATTCTTCCAAGTTACTCGATGACATGCCTCGGAAAGGTCATACTCTTCTAAAGTGAGATGAGTTTTGTGGAGAAAAAACTGAATATCACACGGCTCTAGCTCAAGAATATCACGGATGACAGCTTTGCTGATGGTGATACGAACATTTTTAAATAAACATGAAATCTCATCTGAGAAAGAAGTAATAACCAAGTTTTTATAAAAAAATAAAATTCATAAAGCGAGGATATACGTGTTCTTCTAGAGTAGTAATAGACATCCATCCCATATTTTCAAAATACTCTTCTATATGAAATGCGGGTACTTTAGTAGTAAAATTGATAAAATCAACATTTTTACCTATTAAAATGGGGGATTTTTCAAACTGGTTTACTAGAACCTCGAGTTCCATGTCGGATTCTTAGTCGGATGAATGTGGTGGAAACCGTCTCACAATGCTTTTGAGTCTTTTGTCTGCTCTTTTGGACCTCGACATTGTAAACATTTGATGAGGTAGGGAATAAGTGGACTAGGGTTTAGATTTTGGGGAAAAGTAAGATTTGGTAGATGAAAGTTTGAAGTTTTTTAGAGATAGATGATGTAGAAGTAATGGATTTTATCAAATTGATAAGAAATTGAAGAATAGATTGAATGAATGAAGGATTAAGAATGGGTTTAGGGAGAAAATTGAGAGAAAAATGGAAGAGAATGGTGAAAAATATGGCCTGGTTCGCGATATAAGGCCATGTGTTCACGTTTTATTGAGCGTTCGGTTTATGATCCGGACCTCCGGTTGTTAGAGCTAAAAACTTTGTCAAACAGAGAATTACTGGACGTCCGGTCCCCTCCTTTTTAAAAAAAATGAATAATAAAAAAATACCACATATAGAAGTAAAGTATGTATGAGCACATAGTATAACTTAGTTGAGTACTTTCGATTCATCAATGATGCCTAAGCCTCGTCGAATGTGTGAAAATCGATCATGTGCAAGAGGTTTGGTGAAGATATCGATCAATTGATTCTCCGTGTTCACAAATTCTAACACAATATCTTTCTTTTGTGTGTGAGCTCTTAAGAAATGATATCTAATTTCAATGTGTTTCGTTCGAGAGTGTCAGATGGAATTTTTAGACAATTTATGGCACTAGTGTTATCACATATGATATGTGTATAATAAAATAATAGGTGATAATCATTAAGAGTTTGTTTCATCCATAACACTTGGGCACAACCACGTGCGGTCGAGATGTATTCGACTTCGGCGGTTGATAATGTAATGAAATTTTGTTTCTTGTTAAACCATGACACAAGTGCAAAGCCTAGAAAATGACAAGTTTCGCTAGTGCTTTTGCGATCGATTGTGCAACTGGCCTAATTAGCATCCGAATAATTAAGAAGATCAATATGTGTGCCTTTTGGATACCAAAGCCCTAAGGTTCTAGTGCCATTAAGATATCTAAAAATTCATTTTACAGCACTACGATGAGATTCTTTAAGACTTGATTGAATCTAGCACATAAACACACACTAAACATGATATCAGGTCTACTTGTAGTTAAGTAGAGAAGGGGTCCTATCATGCATCGATTATTTTACATCAACGGAAGTACTTTGATCATCCTTATCTAATTTTACGGATGTACTCATGGGAGTGTTCATAGGCCTCAAGTCATCCATTTCGAACCTCTTAAGCATGTCCAATATATACTTATTTCGATTGATGAATATAAAATCTCTAGTTTGCTTAATTTGAAGACCAAGGAAGAATTTGAATTCTCCCATCATATTCATTTCAAATTCCATACTCATGCATTTTGAGAATTCTTCACAATGATGGATATTAGTAGCACAAATATAATATCATCAACATAGATTTGAACAATAATCATATCATTCTTTTGAGTTTTGACAAATAGGGAAATATCCGCTTTCCTATTGAAAAACCATTTGAAAGTAGAAATTTGCTCAATATTTCATACTAAGCCCTTGGAGTTTGTTTTAAACCATAAAGAGCTTTTCCAAATTTGAAAACATAGTTCGGATACTTGTAAAGCTTGGCAGTTGCTCGACAAAAACTTCTTCTTGAATGAAACCATTTAGAAATGTATTTTTGACTTCCATTTAATAAAGAGTAAATCCTTTATAAAAGTAGATGCAAGAATCATGCGAATGAATTGTAATCTAGAAATCGGTGCAAAGGTTTCCTAAAAATCAATACATTCTTCTTGATTATAATATTGGGCCACTAATCTAGCCTTATTACGCACAATAATCCCATTTTTGTCTCTTTTATTTCTAAAAACTCATTTTGTACCAATGACGGCTTGATTATTTGGTCTAGCGACTAAATCCCAAATATGATTTCTTTCAAATTGGTTTAGTTCTTTTTGCATAGCTAGAATCCAAAACTCATCGAACTCGGCATCCTTGAAATATTTGGCTCAATTTGTGAGATGAAAGCACAACTATTTAGGTGATTACTAGTAGAGGCTCTAGTTGTAATACCTTTGGATGAGTCACCAATAATAAGTTCTTTTGGGTGAAAGGGAACAAACCTCAATTCTTTTGGTAGAGTAGGATCATTTGATGCTTCGGTAGGTTCTTCTTCACTTGGTTGAATGTTTGTTTCTTCCTTGTGTTCTTCTTTTGGATCACCCTTACTTCGGTCTTGAATATTCATTTGTTCGAAGGGAGTCTCCAATCCTACATCATTAGCAATACTTTTCTCATGATCAAGAGAATTGGTTTCATCAAAAATAACATGCACAGATTCTTCAACGACTAGAGTTCTTTTATTAAAGACTCTATAAGTTTTATTAGTCGATGAATAACCTAGAAAGATCCCAATATCGGATTTTGAATCAAATTTTATTTTTGTATTTAAAATAAAGCATTTATACCCAAAACTTTAAAATAATCAATATTTGGAATCATATTTTTCCAAAGCTCATATGGAGCTTTAGTTTTCTTTCGACTAACTAAAACTCTATTTACGATATAGTAAGCGGTGTTGACTGCTTATGCCCAAAAATAATTTGGCATGCTATTTTTATTTAGTATGTTCCTAGCTATTTTTTGTAATGTGCGATTCTTTCTTTCTACTACACCATTTTGTTGAAGAGTTCTAGAAGCCGAGAAGTTATGTTGATATCCATTGTTATTGAAAAATTCATCAAAAACAAGATTATCAAATTCTCCCCCATATTCTTCTAATAATTGTAGTAGAGTGTCCTTTTTTATTTTGAACGTTTTTGCAAAAATGTTTGAAAGCATTAAAAGCTTCGTCTTTGAGGTTTAGGAAACGAATCCAGGTGAATCTGGAGAAGTTATCAACAATGACGAAAGCATAATGTTTTTCACCCAAACTAACGGTTCTAGAAGGTCCAAAAATATCTATGTGGAGTAGTCGAAGTGGTTTTGTGGTTGAAGAATATAGTTTAGGTTTAAATGAACTTTTTACTTGTTTACCAAATTGACAAGTATAACAAATTTAATCTTTATCAAACTTTAAATTTGGTAAACATTTGACAAAATAGTTTTTGGAAATTTTTGAAAGAAGATCCATGCTAACATGACCTAATCTACTATGACATAACCAAGTATCTTCATTTGAATTTGGTAAACATTTTTCATCACTTTCAAATTCAATATTTATAACATACACATCCTTACTACAACTCCCAATAAACATTACCTCTTTTGATATAGCATCATTAAAATGACATTTAGAAGAATAGATTCATAGAATTTAATATGATAGCGTTTATCACATAATTGACTAACACTAAGCAAATTATGTTTGAGGTTATCTACCAATAACACATTTTCAATAGAAGGAGAAGAATGATTACCAATGTTTCCGATTCCAATAATTTTTCCTTTTATATTATCTCCGAATGTGACAGACCTACATCCTTTACTTTGAAGTTTGATAGTAACATTCTATCCTCGGTCATGTGTTTTCTGCATCTGCTATCTAAGAACCATTTGCTCTTTATCTTATTTGGTTTCTATAAAAAAAATTTAATTTTTTATCTTTGGTACCCATACAAGTTTGGGTCATTGGTAGTTAGTTTTAGTGAATTCTCGAATACACTTATTTTTACTTTCAAAGTGTAGCCTCTTTTTGGTTAGACAATTATATAAAACGTGTCCATTTTTATTGCAATAACTATATGTAGTTTTTGAATGAATGTTTGAAACTTGACAAATAGATTTTCAAAAGATTTTTGTTTTAAAGATGATTTATATCCAATTCCTCATTTATCAAAAACAAACTTTCGATCACCAATCATTAAATTAAAATTCTTCTTATCTTGAGTGAATTTATAAATAAGTTTAGTTAAGTCTTCTACTTTTTCTTTCAAGTAAGAATTTTCTTTAATCAATAAGCCATGATCTACATTTTCCTTTTCAGTTTCTAAAATTTTCTTCATTTTACCTTTCAACAAATAGTGCTTTTTTCATGAATACGGTGATTTAGAGCAAGTGTTTCAAATTCTTCAAGAATTTTATTATAAGAAGTAGATAAATCATCATAAGAACATTTTTCAATAGAGTTTGTCACAATCATAGCAAATGATTTTATTGCTAATTTCTTCACCATTTTCATCTTTCTTTTGGAATCTTCCATTATTATGAAATCCTCCCCATTTTTGATAAGAGTGATAGATCATCGAACTCTTCATCACTCATATTTTCACTTGCAGTTCCTTCCTCGATTACCGATTTAGAAGCAATTTGGTACTTAGGAGGCTTCTTTGATTCCTATTTGATTTCCTCATTTTCTCCTTAATCTCAACGTTGTTGAAATCATATATCATCAATGTGCCACAAAGTTCTTCCAAAGGATATAAGTTGATATTTTTTGTATCTTCTATCAACATCCTTAATGGGCTCTATTTTTTCGATAGTGACCTGAACATTTTACTTACAAGTTCACCGTTAGTGAATTGTCGATCAAACCTTTTGAGGCCATTAATAATACTGGTGAAACAAGTAATTATGTCAACAATAGGTTCATCAAGAAGTTTTCAAATTCTTTAGCCAAGAGATTAATTTTAGTTTCCTTCACTTTACTAGTACCAACATTGAGTAACTTCCGATGCATGCCAAATGTCATATGCGGAATCATACGTGGTAATGCAATTAAACTCATTTTTATCTAAGGCGCAATAAAGTAGATTTTTAGCTTTAACATTTAAGGATAATTTTCTTTTATTATGTTCATCATATTCCTCTCTAAATTTTGGAATGGTTTTATCGGGTTGGCCATCAATTTTAATAGTCTTGGAAGACACATAATGACCATATTCAATAACTTCCCAGATATTATAATATATTGATTGAATGTATATCATCATCCTAACTTTTCAATAATTATAATGTGTGTCATCAAAGAAGGGAGGACGATTAGTATAATGCCTCTCAAGATTTTGAAGATAGTAATTAGCCATAGCTAAAGATTGGAGAATCTTAATTTTAAAATGAGCACCTCGCTCTTATACCAATTGGGNTTGATTACTGTAGAAAACAATGTTTTGAAAAATGGTAGACAAACAGGGCCTTAATAGTCTTGGAAGGCACATAATGACCATATTCAATAACTTCCCATATATTATAATATATTGATTGAATGTATATCATCATCCTAACTTTTCAATAATTATAATGTGTGTCATCAAAGAAGGGAGGACGATTAGTATAATGCCTCTCAAGATTTTGAAGATAGTAATTAGCCATAGCTAAAGATTGGAGAATCTTAATTTTAAAATGAGCACCTCGCTCTTATACCAATTGGGCCCAAGAATGGCTAATTAAGAGAGGAGTGAATTAGTTACTTTAAAACTTTTGTCATAAAATTAATGTAAATGCAAGTAAGAGAGAGAGAGAGAGAGAGATATATATATATATATATATATATATATAATGCAAACGATATAATTATGAAGTTTCGATTCAAAGCAATGATCTACGTCATCCGTTATTGAGCTCTCCGGTACGAGCAAGATCTTTTCATTATGTTGATTGACTTATGGTACAATCCAACCCTTTACAACGCTTCAGTGACTTATAAATAATAAGTATCGATTCTTATACGACGTTGAGCTTTACGGGGCGTTACCACGACCCACAAATTTAATAGAATAGTGATTTTACAATTGAAATTTCTCTCTTAAAAAATGATATTATCAAATTAAGTATCAAGAGAGAAATAAGCTAACACTTTAATATATAGAAATGAATGAAGTTCAAGTGTTAGGTAAGAAAAATTTTAGAGGTACTTGATGCTTCATTTGTAGCAATGCCTCCCGAGGACAATAGTAAAACAAACAACAACCATGACTAGTATTCATAGTCTGAGTTTGATTTGCTAGTTGAGTCTTTTGTACAATGAATAATGGCCTAATCCTTCAAATCAAATAATATCACTTGCCCCACTTCTCTACATGGGGGGCTCTATTAAGATGGGCAAATGAATGATGTAAACCAAAAAATCTAGGTGAAGAAAGCGCCAAAAAAAAATGGCGAAATTCATTTTAAAATCGACCCTAACCGATTAGACATGAACTCATATCCAACAAATGTTACCGCACCAGCAGGTGCAGCTTTGGCAATTGATGGGACAAAAATTTAAGAGTGCTTTTGATTGCGCAAAAAAATAAAAATAAAAATGGCTTCCATCTTGATTTTCTTTGATCGATAATTATGAATCTTTTGATAGCAATCATTTTGTCTTCAATTGATCAATTTAGCCACAACAGCTATGAATGCTTAAATTCAATTGTTAGAAATAAAACAATTTGTTTGTTATAATCAAAACACGAGATCAACCATAGGTCAACAATATGATGTTTCAAAACCAGCATTCGAATGTTGGCAAATAGAAGTCATTTATTGTTGTTATATATAGTTATTGAAATGGTTCAATTGCTTGTAGATAGTGTCATTATGATTAGGTGTAAACATAGTTCAAAAGGGATGATTTTTGAACTATTTTAAAACTAAACCGTTTTAATCGATTTGAAAAAATTTCAAACTAAACCTTTTTAGATTGCCCATGAAGACATGGAGCGTTTGTGACACGTTGTCTTTGGGCTTGACATAGATCACACGTGGCATCTCATGGGACATGGTAGTAACAGTTACAAAATGGTCAATTTCAGTTCAGATACTTTAAATCAAATTGGACTGGTTAAATATTTTACTCAAATAAATAAATAAAAGAAAAGAAACCACGCAAAATCAAAAGTTCCGTGTGTGATCATTTTAATCTTTAGTCAATAACCAATAATCCGGTCACTTACTGATAAGCGTAAAATTTACACTTATTTAACCCTTCAAAAATGGGTTTTGTTAGTATTATTATGAAATTGATACTTTATTAATTGTATTTTTTTTACTATGTTAGGGAAAACACTCGAGATTGGATCGAGAATTGATCAAAAAGGATAAAAATGTAGAGATCTTGCAATTTTGGGATAAAATTCTCGACTTTGGAAATCCAAGGGACTAAATTGCATCCTTTGAAAGCATAGAGTAATTGAAGACAAAAATTTAAGAGTGCTTTTGATTGCGAGCATGAGATTTCTATGGAAAAAAAAATTTAGAAAATTCAATTGCCTAGAAATTATTTGTATGAAAATTATTAATTAAATGTACTTGATTAATTTGGTTTTCAACCGTAGAAATATTATACTTGTCTATTTTCTATTGGTGGGTAGATGAGAGATATGATAGATGAGAAAGAGAAAGAAAGAGTGAATTACATGAAAAATAAAAATCACATTTCTATAAAAAAAAAAAAAATTATTTTCCTTGTTTTCAAGGAAAATATAGTCATGTGACCGAAAGTAGGAAAATATTTTTGGTGGGAAAAAAATGTTAATCAAACAGTACAAAGTAGGAAATTAGGTGGAAAAAACATATTTTTAATGAAAAAATTGACAATCAAACCTAATTAATTTGGCCTTGGACTAATTAGAATGGGAGTTAATTGTTTAAGGAAATCAAATTAATTTGGACTTCTTGATTTGGTGGGGTTGGAATGCCATTAGAATTCCAATTAAAGAAGCTGGGAATGAATTTGAATTGGAATCAAATCCTGATTAATGGGAATTGACTTCTACGCATAGTTGGACGGCAGAGAGAGAAGGAAAAGGCAGACGCGGACGGCAGAAGGCATATCTATATTTTTCAAATTTTGTTCAAATTTATGCAAGGATTCGGAAAATTAATCACGTTCCGTCAAATTTATCGGAAGATCTACACTATATAAGAAAGAAAAATGAAGGGCAATTATAGCATTCATGTTGCGAAGATCAAAAATAGCTCAGAGGAATTTTAACTTGTTAATTGTAATTAAACCCGATGATGTCTTTTAAACTTTGTTTGTTTAATTTCAAGACTTCATGTCACTTTAATGCGTGCTAATTATTTATTTTGTTATTAATGCTTCAATTGCCTTCGAAATAATTGATTGATTTAGGAGTAGTACTAAGATCGAGAGGTGATGTATGATTCAATCTCGTACAATAAATACTATATGTATTATAAGAGATCCAAAGATAATTATATGCTATGCGATTCATATTGAATTTCTATAGGTTAAGGCATTCATATGTATTTGAATTTACATAGAGATATAGTAAATTCGGGTATATGAATTGGATGCATGTTAAACAACCTAAGTGAAAATCTGGAATCCTGACTATTTTATCTCATTACCTTCAAAATCATGTTACTTTGATTTCGTTATTCAATTTAATAGACTTTAGATACAAACCACAATTTGAAACGATAATTGGTTACCGTTTTACTTAAATTGAAGCTAGGTTGGTTTAATAATTGATAGTAGATAGTAGTCTCTGTGAGATGATACTTGAATTTGATAAATCCACTTTATTACTTGTCATTAACCGTACACTTGAAGAAACCATAAACAAGTTTTTGGCTCGTTTTCCTATAATTACTTTATTTGCTTTAGTTTTATTAATTAATTCTAGCTTTGATTTAAATTTTTGATCTTGTTTTTCCATTTCTCTACATGCGAAGTTCAAGAGTCGATATCATATCTTTTGATCCAAAAATCGAACACACTTTCAAGCAGAGAATTAAGCAACAACGAGAGAATCTCATGGCAAAACAGAACATAGAATTGAGCTAGCACATGTTGAACAAACAGTTGAAATTGATAAAGATGATTTGTCACTCGGGCAATTCATCACACCACATGTTTCCATGTTGCACTAAATTGGTCGAACATTGTTTATCCTGCATTGGGAAACCAAACTTTCAACTATGGACATACAATATGATACTACTTCAGAACGGGTTATCTTTTTTATTAAAAGTCTCATGAAAATCCACATAATCATGCCTCGCGCATCTTGGACATCTATCAAAATTACAATTTCCATGGAGTGTCCGATGAATTAATCAAATTGAGACTCTTCCCATATACACTTCGTGACGGAGAAAGAGAATTGTTTGATTCCCTACCAATTGGAAGCATTAGGATTTGGAATGTTCTCATATAAAAATTTATCATAAAGTACTTTTCATTGCCAAAGGTAACTAAAACAAGACATGAGATCTCCACATTTCACTAGGATGATTTAGAGAGTTTTCATGAAGTATGGGAAATGTTTAAGGATATGATCAGGAAGTGTCATAACCATGGTATTAAGAAAAACTTGCAAGTTCAATACTTCTACACCGGATTGAACCCAACATGTCGTATATTAGTGCACGCAACTTCAAATGAATCTTTCACATTGAAGTCACCCAATGAAGTTGAGGAGTTATATGAAACAATGGCAGCAAACAACGCATTGTGACCTTCTAAAAATGTTACATACAAAAAGCCATCAGGTATTCATGAAATAGATCCCATCTCCAAACTATCAGCACAAATATCATCTTTTAAAAAGAAAGTGATAAATCACTTGACTGTGAGAAATTCAACAAACACAATGCAAACAGAATTTTTGGTTTGTGATATATTTGAGGGAGCTCACAACAGTGGGGAAATGCTAGGAGAGTGTTTGGTGTAGATTAAAATAAGATTTTAAGTGAATTGTGATAGAAATTTTTGAAATGTGTGATTGAAAATATGTGGGACCCATGAAAGGTGTGGTTGATATTGATTGTTTGATTTTGACTTATAATAAAATCAGATTTTAATCTGACCTAAACAGGCCCTAGATTGTATCACAAGAGACAAATGAAGTTAACTATACACAAAATTATCAACATCAGCAGAATAACGCATTCTGCGATACATATAACCCAGGTTTGCATAATCATTCTAACTTCTCTTGGAGCAACAACCAGAATAATATCATCAGTAGCCTCCACTTAGGTTCCAACATCAAGAAAATAGAGCTTCTCTAAAGGATACCTTGGGTTAATTAGTACAAAAGACTAATAAGTACATGGCAAAGACTGAAACAACTTTACAAAGACATTCGGCAACCATCAAAGGGTTGGAAACTCAAGTATGTCAGTTGACCCATACTATCTCTAAAAAACCCCAAGGAGACTTACCCAACAACACATAAACAAATCCGAAAGAGCAGGTACTAGAAATTA
>CAIGRS010335564.1:0-17469 GCA_903798395.1 Fraxinus floribunda
CAACCATTGTAATAAATTTTCCAACACCATCCAACTTAAAATACACCAAATTTCGGGATAGTAGAGATTACATTGAACTTAACGTCACGAATAAGTACATGAATTTTGACACTCCTTTAATGTTATTTGTTCAAATTAACTACTACTCGTTTTGCTGATCTCAGATGCATCATGTATGTTACAACAGTTAGTTGGAAAATTTATTACAATGGTTGAGTGACCACCATTCTCATCATCAATCCTGACATTAATTTTTAAACTGTTTTCTGCTAGCTGTTGCCAAAAATAAGTAAGACTCCGTTTGATAGGGTACATTTTCTATCCATTTTTCAACTTTTATAGCGTTTGATAGGCAAAATCNGACCACCATTCTCATCATCAATCCTGACATTAATTTTTAAACTGTTTTCTGCTAGCTGTTGCCAAAAATAAGTAAGACTCCGTTTGATAGGGTACATTTTCTATCCATTTTCTAATTTTTATAGTGTTTGATAGGCAAAATCTTTCAGAGAAAATATTTTCCAACTTTCCAAATTTTCACCTTTTTGAGGAAAATAAATTCTTGATATTTTGGTTGGTAAATATTTTCCAATTTTTTTTTTTTTGGCAATTGAAAAAAATTCTAGACACAATAGTAAATTTTTTTTTCACTTTTATTAACAATTTCCATTCAAAACAAAGCTAAACGAATGATATTCGGTACGATTATTTTTTTTGGCAATTGGAACAAATTCTAGACCAAATGATAGAAAACATTATCTTAATTACAATTCTCAATAAAATAATTTCTAGACAAATTTTTTTCCTATAAAATATTTTCTTTCCACCTATTTTCCACATTTGTAATCAAACGGACCGTAAATAAATACGGATCACAATATTAAATTATGTCCTCATGATTTATAAATTATGTTCAGTTGAAATTCATAAAGCTTTAGAAACCACTAGACTGTTTTTTTTTTTCTTTTTAATTTCTAGAATTAAAAACTATTAGGTATGTTTGGTATGCATATTTTAAGTCTGCAGCACAGTTCATCTTATTTTTTCTTTATTTGTCATTAACTTTACACTGCAGAAACTTTTGACTTATTTCTCACTAATTGAAACCCTCTTTAATGCCTAATTTCATCGAACAAGCAATACTAAAAATTATTTAAAAAAAAAACTGCATAATCCATATTTCATAATTACGTGAGTATATAAAATTAGTAATGGATCAGAACATGGTACATACTAACAATTGAAATGCACTCTAAAGCACTTTGATTTCCAGCAAAACCCGTCTGTATATATTTTATAAATGGATTTAAAAATTCAATCAAAATTAAACATTATAAACTAAAAATGTTCAAAAATTTTCTAGATGTAATGAATTTTCATATCATACTTAGCCCCTATTTGATAGTCATTCTTTTGAGAAAATAGAGTTTTGAATAGTGATTTTTTTTTTTTGAAAAATGTATGGTTAAAAAGTAATTTAGTGTGTTTGGTGCATATTAAAATGAGAGAATGTATTTTTTTGAAGTGATGTGATGAAGAATATGTGGTTGAAAAAGATGAAAAATATTATTTTATTGAAAAATGTATTGTTGAAAATGAGTAGAATAATGAGAATGAAAAAAACAATGTAAGCCAAACAGGGGAAAAATTTGAATTTATGCGCAAAATATTGTATAACTGTGTGGTTGAAATTAAGTACGAAAATTAACAAGATATTGGCTGTGAAACAAGGGCTAAGTTTTGTAGTAACATACTCAGCAGTTTAGAATAGTCGGTTAAAACTCAGAAGTTTGGAAACTTTTACAAGTTGGGATGAGGACTAAGTGAAACATGGTTATTGAATCGAGCCAAAAAATCAATATTAACTCGCAATTTAGAAATGCCATGGAGGACTTAGTTAAAATTATTATTGGTGGATCGACTAAATAGTCAGAGAGTCAACAAAAAATAAAATAAAAATCAGAGGGCAACTATGTCAACAAAGCAGCTGGAACATAGGGAAAGAATGTTTATAGTTCGCATGAGCGGCATGTACTGGAAGGTGACTTATGACTTTGATGTAGTAGATTGATCCTAGAATTGGTTCAATGCACAAAAATCCAGTCAAGCAATCGATAGACAATGATTAGAATAATATGGGTTTGGATATGAAAAGTGTAGTGTTTATGTCAGAACGAAATCGCCGCCTTTCTACTTGAGGAGAAGTGAATATGCTAAAGACATTTTCATATGTTCATGGAGACGATGATGAAGCTTTAGATTTTCCAAATTTTGTGTACGATAATAAATTTACACAAGTCCCTTCAAGTAGCAAGTTTGAGAAAGACTAAGAACAGAAACGATATTATACTTGGTGTATGGTGAAAGAGAGAATGATTAGGACACACGAAGTGTAGATCTTTAGCTTATTGTTGTACTTACCATTTCAAAACGAGGTAGGATCTCTTTTTATTGTAATTTATTTTGTTTTGTTATTAGTAAAACATGTAAGCTAGAGTGGTTTAAGAAAAAAAGCAGCAGCTTGGTTAGAAGTGTAATATGCAATGATACAAAAATAGAGTTTACTTTAGTACCCTAGTCTGCACTGTACTCGATATTCTTAAAAGCGAATAAATGTTCTTAATCAACAAGTCAAAAGAGATAATATAGATCAATATTACCTAGCAGTGGCTACTCTAGTATGCTACCTTGCGATTGTTGCGATTACTGCAACACCGTCAATCTCCATGAACCTGTAACTTATTATCTTTCACAAGATTCTACAAACTTGTATAGATACATGGACCGTGCTATATGTACAATATTGATCGACAACAATGATTGACAACATCCTGCTTGGCATTATAATATCCATCCATTTTTAAAAAAAACTATTTTTTACATCACATGGTAGGATTTTAATAACACATGTTTGTCAACCATTATTGTCAACCAATGTTGTACACTTAGATTTATTCTAGATTATTCTCTAAAATCTTGTTACGCGAACCATAATAACTTCATGCGACTGCATCAACTAACCAAGGTTAACAAGTCACACTTTCTTGCATTTGTGGGCACGTTCAATGTGGCAAGGTAGGACACAAAAGTCTTCTGTTGAACCATTTGAATTAAAAGCTTGATCAATTAGATATGACTATATATATATTACTTAAATATCGTATTAATCCCGTTCCATCAGTTGTAGACGATATTTACTTATTTTTTTTTGTCGAAGCTTAGCACGTGTACAGTTCATTTAAACAGGTGACAATGATATTTGAACCAAAATTTTCATTTGTTTCGATATTATGTTGAAATACTTAATTTAAAAAATTATGCAGCTAGATAAAACTACATATATATCATTTTAAAAAAAATATTTTATACATTTTTGGCCTATATTTTGATGATGCGCATCAAAGATATGATTTTATGCTGTTATCAAATTAAGGGCGTGTTTGGTGTAGCTTTTAATCCGATTAAAATTAAAAATATAGCCGTTATTGGGTCTACTCGTCTAATAAAAGTCAACAATAACAACTAATTTTTCAATTTTAATTCGATTTTATTCTCTACCGAACACGCCCTAAACAAAGCAGCACAAGCATCTTGATCTTAATTGATCACAAAGCACTTTAATAATTGAACCGTTAAAACAAATTTGTCACGATTTTTAAGGTTCATTATTTTTCACGTCATTAAAATTTCCTTAGTTAAAAATAACTCGAACACACAAGATAAAATATAAGAGAGTAAAAAGTATTCTGTTAAATATCTCATTAAATATTATACTTATATATGTAAATCCAGCTCGTCGGCTCAGACGATCCGTGACTTTGCCTGTAAAAAGCCTGAGCCAGCATGGCTCGCGGCTCAATCCGAGCCTCATTTTCTGACGATGGCTCAAGCCCAAGGGCCCGCCCGCGTGGTAGGCCAAAATGGCTTGTGTCCTGCTTCAACTGCTTACTTCCAGCTACTTGCCTACACAAAATTGAAAAAAAAATCAATGAGCTATTTAACCAAGCTACAATCTTTGGCTCGTGAGCCGACTTAACCCCACTGGTTTACATATCTAATTATACTTTTCACCATGTTTTTCATTGACCGATATAATTCTTGCAACATATATGACGAACATAAAAGTTTCGTGACAGCAAAAACTAACAGTTATAAGTGTTACGTGTGAATATCTGTTATCCACGCCATCCACTCCATTTATTTTCTAACGGTTGATGATGGAGTGATAGATGGCATAACATTTTGGTAAGTTCAGTTGCTAATAAGATATATTAAAATTTAGTAGCTAATATGAACATTAAGGAAAGCATAGTGTTATTGGCGCATTTAACCCTACTATTAAAGAAGACCTTTATCACTATATATTAAAAGAGCGAATACATTGACTGGACACGTGTCGTTATTTGTCATCGTCATAATTCAATTTTTTTTTTATTATGCTTCTTCACCATTCTTTCACACAACCATACTTCTTCCATTCCCATACAACTACGCGATACCTTCCATACTTCTTTTTCACGTCCTCCAGAGCCGCTCTTCCAACTGATGGTATACAAACTAAATTTAGAACTCGAATTTGTTATTGTGTTGGTCATTTCTATTTTTCCACTAACTTGCAACGCACGTTTTCGTCACTAGTGGAATTAAAAATCGTGTTAACATAGATATAACATTTGATGTCATTATGTTTCATTATTTTATTTCAAACAATTTACTAGACGAGGTTTTGTGAGCTAAATTTTAAACGTAAAAATAATCGAATAATCACCCTCAGATTCATCAAAAATAAAGCTTAATTTGCTTTGTCATTGTATTATGGTATACACGTGTGTATGTTTTTGATATTGTAATTTATTTTGGATTTGTACATCAAAATGGTATACAAACAATTACAAAAATTGATGTGAAGGGAAAAATTGGAGGAAAAAGGTGATCGAGCTTAAATGACAAATGATAAAGTACCATATGACATTATGTAATCCTTTATATAAATCTTGATATACATGTAGGAAGAATCAAGATCCATTTATTTACGGCATTTTCTCATTAATTTATTTTATAATTTGCTTCAAGATTATTTTCAACCACATATTCATACAATAAAATATTCTCAATGTACACCAATTTTTTTTCCTACTTTTTAACAACACATTCTATTAAAAAAACAATTCAATTTTTTTTTTTTTTCAATTAATGAAAATCAAAGAGGCTCAACTGAGGATATCTGACGAATGGGAGCCCATGGGCTTTTCCAAAATGTGCAGCGCCCAATTTTATTTTGGAGAGATTCTAGCTCGTAGATTCCCCTCGTAGTCGTACCGTGATCTCACATTATCAAATTCATAACCCAACCCCCTCTCTCCCCTTCTTTCTCGATACGAGGGGAGGAACAACTCCAGAAACGGAATGGTAAATTGATTCCAATTGTTATGTTTTTCTCTCTATGAATCTGTATTTATATGGTTCGATAGACTCTAAACTTGTTGTCTACGCTCTGTTTGATTTAGGGTTTTATTTTTTCTTCAGTCATATTTAGCATTCATATTTGTTCGTTTGGATCTGTGTTTATTCTTAGACCTATTTGTTATTTTATACCCGATTTAGTACCTTTTTGTTTGTGAAATTAACAAATAAAGAGGGATTGAAAAGTCAATTTTGGGGGAGGAAATTTTTCAGGGAACCATATCGAATTTCTGACTCCTCAGCTAACAGTTTCTCGGGAGTTACATTGATTTTTACGTAGTCTAAACCAATTCAGTTCTGCCTTACCACTGGGGGTCTTGTTACATCTGGACCAAGACTTTGAACAATACTATCTGGACGTCTTGGAACATCTTGACCAAGACTTATAACAATACTATTGGGACTACTGCTGCGTATAAAGAATGGATGTTTTGGTCGTGAAATAGCGAATATATTGTACTCCACTAGTTTCCCACGTAGGGTATTCATAATGAAGGACAATACATTTGGGGCCCCTTTGGTTTTAATGAACATTTTTTTGTTCTTTTGGATTCAAAATATTTTGTTGGGTTCTTTAAAATATTTGGAAAGAATATACAATGAGAAGGTATAATTGTCCATTTAGTAAGAGTTGATCTGGCATTGTAGGAATTGCTCAGCATTGCTTCTGGTCTTGATTTGCTTGAAGCCCGGACAAAAGACACAAAAAGGGTAAAAATGAAATATATATGGGTTAGATTTTGTTAAATGGCGAAAAGATTTAGGATTGATTGCCAAAGATGTTCTGGATGCATGTTGTCGAGTTTGACCCATTCCTTTGTGACCTGATCCATGTTGATGCATTTTAGTTAAATGTAGGCAAACCGAGCTAGCATGCAGCCTGTAGCCTAAATTTACAGCTTAGTTGGCTTTAACTTTGTTATCAACCTATGTTTTATTTATATCAATTATTTTTGCCGTATTTCTCATACCCTTTTTTATGATATACTTCTACAGGTCAAAACTCTAATTTTTTTCTATTTTTTATTTCCTTTTGACTTCTATTATCCTTGCAAGGCGTAAACTATAGGTTATTATTCACTTCTCAAACACCCACTGCTTCATTACCCTTGTTATCCGTTAGTTTCTCCCCATAATCTCTGCATCGTCATAAGCCTGTGGTATCCAATAACAGCTGCAACAAGTGATGAAGATGGTTGTCTGAGGTATCAACGTTCAGAAACTAAATTTCCTAAACCTTGAAGTCCTTATCTCTCTAGATTTGTGAGTCCTGAAGATCAGGGTTGTCTCTGCTGCAAGGTTTTGATATTATGTTTTTCAGGTACTGATTCTCTTCTATTTTTATCTTAGGATTTTTTCTGCTATATTATCCCATTCAACAATTTGTATCCTTTTGTCTTTTTAGTATTTTGGATTTTCGTGTTGTTCATTAAGTTGTATTACTATTTCACTTTATGCATGTAGTTGATTAAAATATTGTTGCTGAGGTTTCAAAATACAAGACCTGCTTGTAGCATCGTTTCTTCTATAAATTTGTAAACATTGTCCTGCATTTAAATTAAAATCTTTTGGCGGAGATTATTTTTTGTTACTACAATCAAGATCCAAAATTTTTCCTATTAAAGATGTAACCTCCATTTAACTGGGCAAGTGGATCATGGGTCTTGATGCCCAAACTGAATGCCAAATATTAGCTTAGCTAAATATGTTCGTGGAACTATATACGGGTATTTTTGACGTTAGAATATATTACATGCTAATCCTGAATTTCCTTCAACGTCAAGAAAACTTCACTATACTAGCGTAACTTACAAGATAGTCATGTGGCATGCTTTTCCATGCTCCAAATCTGTAATTTGTACTCTAATGGCTGTGAACTCAATTTACAATCCAAGTGCTAATTTTTGTGAGATTTAAATCTAGAAAATGGTTTCAAGGTTGAGAGTTGAATTCAAACTTATACAACTCCTTCCCACTCTAACACCTCTCGCTCGCATGTGATGATTGACCCAAACCATAAATGATGACCAATATAACACATCAGATACATTTTAAAAGTAAATTCAGGCAAATGGTTTGAGAAAAACGAGTGTACTTGAAGAGAGCTCATAATACTATATACCTCTTGTGAATGTATAGTATTAGCCCCTGTTTGGTGGAGATTAAAACCAATTTTTATTTATTTTTTATTTTTTTAGATTTTGATAAAATTTGATAAAATGTGTAGTTGAAAAGTTGTGGGTCCCATAAAATATGTGGTTAAAATTAATTGTTGACTTTGACTTAGATTAATAGTTAGATTTAAATCTTTACCAAACATGGGCTTAGCATATTTATCGTAGTAAGAGAAATGATAATATCTTGATATACTCTTTATGCATTTCGTAAAACTAGTTCTAAGTATGAGATTCTTAAATAACTTGAACTTCATAGCTTACTTTCTATCCATAAGTATTTCAAATCCCAAATGGTAGACAATTAGCTGGCCCATCAATACAAGTAATATTGTTTGCCAAAAAAGTCTTCCTTTCCACTCGAATCCCTCGATAATAATTCTATTGCTTTTCTAGAAGTGTCCTATTAAACTGTGTTAATAGATGCCCAAGGTGGATTAATCAGAAAACACAATTTTTAATGTTTTAATAATAACTAATTGGGCAGTTGGCTATTGCTAGGTAGCAAAGTAAATCAAAGTAAATAAGTATTGAGAATAAGGAGTGCATGCCTCACAAACGTGCACCACACTCAGCTGAGGCATGCACTTTCAAAAATTGTCTCATAATTAGTGTGTTGCCTTAGATGTTTTTTATTTGCCCTCCTTTGAGGCTGGCCTTAAAGTGGGCCTCAATTGAGATTCTTAAAGAATGAAAGTAGCAACATGTTCCATTAAACAATTTTTTCCTTTCGTTAATTTCACAAACGAAAGAGGATAATAAATTGGGTACAACATAAGAAAGCAGTCTACCGAAAACCATGCAGATCAAAATGCACAATCTGTGAATACCAATTTAACTGAAAAGTAAACCAAACTTAATTGAAAAGAGTGTTTATTCAATTTAGAGTCAACAAAACTGTTTATATACAGATTTAGAGGAAAAACTGACAAGTAAAATATCAATTTACCATTCCTTCTCTGGAGTAGTTCTTCTACAGGTATTGATACACAAAGAGATGACTTTGGTAAATTAGATTACAGTACGAAGGGAAGCTAGGAGCTAGTATTTCTCCAAAATTAACTTGGGCTGTTAATCATTTCTGAAAAACCCATGGGCACCTTATAGTTGATTTAAGAGGAAAAGTTGTGACCGTATCCAAAAATAGTACAAAATATTTCTTTCCGTAAAACCACGACAATCACAGCAAATAATGTCTTATTCTTAATATATTTAGAGGCAATTATATTAATTATTTTTGCACCGAAAACTTACATTGAATCGAGTTCTCAAAACCTCATCTAGTTTGTTGTCTTGCAACGAATTAGAAGCATAATAATATAAAATGTTATATCTCGTACATTATCGGTACAATTTTAATTCCATGAAATGTCTTCTGTAATTCCATAAAATATCTTCTTTTGTTAGTACATTATCAATCTTTTTAACTTGTGGCTGTGATTTGTGAGGTTACAACTGAAATTAACGTATAAGGGTAGAAAAAAATTTGTATTTGAGTGAAGATAATTTCAAGGAAACCATATATATTACCTATCTGACATATGGCATGCACGGTTTCTGCATACGTTTTCTTCTCTTCTTGCTTGGTTGTTTTCTACCGAAAGTTAGTTGGTTTTACATTGAGCTATTTTATGTTTTTTTTATTAATTATCCAGCATTATGTGCCCGCCCAAGTTTACTCCTGTATTACTGCCAGTGCTATTGATACCTTCATATTGAAGTTTTAACTTAATTTTTTATCCAGTTTCTGGTGGCCAACATGATTCATCTTGGGTGCAAAGAAATTCAGATGAAAGTGGAGTCCAGGATAATGCTTCAAGATTCCTGTAACTGCTCCTGATATCTGATCAAAGGAGATATTTCTGAAGTAAATAATAAGAATAAGAAACAGTCAGCTTCATTAAGTGTACAATGGCCGAAATACATCCGAAGGCTAATAGGAAGTCTTTAAAGAATCCCGACCTCAAGAGAACAGCTTCAAATCTTAAGGATCTGCCTGCTAAGAAACAACCTCGGAAAGGAGAAAACCCTCTTCGAATTCCACCAGCTACAGAAATAACACCCGATTTTAAATGTATGGATTCATGGATCTGTAAAAATTCTGCCTGTCGAGCAACTCTTTCAATTGATGACACATTTTGCAAGAGGTGCTCTTGCTGCATCTGTCATTTATTTGATGACAACAAGGACCCAAGTCTTTGGTTGGAATGCACATCTGAATCTGGCCTGGAAGACTCCTGTGGCTTATCTTGCCACATTGAATGTGCCCTCCAACATGGGAAGGTGGGAGTTGTTAACCTCGGGCAGTTGATGCAGTTGGATGGAAGCTATTGTTGTGCTTCTTGTGGCAAAGTTTCAGGGATACTTGGGTAAGTTCTTTTTCAACATGATCATTATATTACACACCACCCTCTCTCCCATTTTGTGGCCTGTTCTAGCGAAAGCGATTTTAATATTTCCACTAGCATTGCACGCGAAAATACATAAATTAAAAATGAGCCACTTGTCTACTGTAGTCCTTTTATTTTTCTAAATTTTTAAATAATATTTAAATGTGGATTACTATACATCATTTAATAGAGAAGGACTTCTTTTGCTAAATGTTTAGAGTTTTGTTTTGTAATGATAACACTTTGCTACCTATGAGGGCATGGATATTCCCTCTTCATGCCACAGAATGTCTTCTGTTCTCTCTCTCTCTCTCTCTGTTTTTATTTTTCCTTATTTCCTTACCAGTTGTAGATCCTTACAAAAAAAATATAAATTGTAGGTTCATCAAGATCATCTATGTGGTAGTCTTTGTCATCATCATCGTAGGTGAATAGATAATTGCATTAAAAGGGAGCCTAACACAGTACATATTATAATGACCTGTACTTATAATATGTATACGAACATTTTAGTTTGTAACGAGTGTCATTGCCTTCATTGGCCTCAACAAGGATTTGTCTCTAATCATCATCACGATTGTCAATATTATGAGCTATAGCAACGAAAAGTTCTGAAATGCGTGTTTTCTGGTCATTGTGTTCTTTAACAGCTAGGTAATATGCAATACTTTCCTTCAAGGATCTCAAAAGGGATTGACTAGTTTAACATTTTTCATGGATGTTTGTTTTCAGATATATTATGCGGTTTCCTACCTGATTTTGTTGTCTTTTCTCTCATTGTTTATAATGGTGGTCTTTCCACTTGTTCTGTAACTTTTGTTAATTGCTGCAGTAACATTTTTTATACAATAAACTTTTTCGGTATTTATGTAAGATCTTACTTGACATGGATTCTAGTATTATTTCTTTTAGGTAGCCAGATGACTTGGATAGAGTTCCATGCTATCTGACTTGGTTACAGTTACCATTAATTTGGACCTCATTTATTCTGGTTTTGTAGCTCACGAGTATATTTTGGCAGATACTGGAAGAAGCAGTTAACTGTGGCTAAGGAAGCTCGACGTGTAGATATCCTGTGTTATAGAATATTCTTGAGTTATAGGCTGCTGGATGGAACTTCCAGATTTGAAGAACTCCATGAATTTATTAAAGAAGCGAAAGCCAAGTTAGAAACGGAGGTGGGCCCATTGAATGGTGTTTCATCCAAAATGGGTCGGGGCATTGTCAGCAGGTTATCTGTAGCTGGTGATGTGCAGACAATCTGCTCCCTTGCCATTGAGAAAGTTGACGAATTGCTGGCCTCAAAATCTAGTGCTACCCTGAACTGCATTGGTACTACTTTCGATTTTACTTTTTCTGTATTTCAAATGAAGTTACCATGTAATAGGAGTAAACGTTTTCTGTTTGCTCCCTTGGCAGAGGATTCTCTTCCCGCAGCTTGCAAATTCCTCTTTGAGGAAGTAACATCATCTTCTGTTGTAGTTATATTGATAGACTTATCTACTGCTTCCTCTGATGATATTAAGGGCTATAAACTCTGGTATTGTAAGACGAGAGAAGAGACTCATGGAAAAGAGCCTGTCTGTGTCTTTCCAAGATCTCAGAGGAGGATTTGGATATCTAACCTGCAGCCTTGCACGGAGTATACCTTCCGAATTATATCCTACACAGAGGCTGGTGACTTTGGACACTCTGAGGCCAGGTGTTTTACAAAGAGTGTAGAGATAATTCACAAGAACTTTGAGTCTGTTTCAGTAAATTATCAGAAGGAGAATTCAGACAATGGAGGAAGCCCTAGTGCCAAAACAAAGCACATGACTGAAACAGACATAGAATTGGACTCTGGTTTTAAAGTTCGAGACCTCGGTAAGATCTTAAGGTTAGCTTGCATACAAGAACAGGGAGGTTTCAGGGGATTCTGTGGTTTAGATATTAACAAAGGTTGTCGAGTCTGTGATGCTAAGCCTGAAACTCTACAAGAAGATAGGTTGCCATCCTTTCGACGTGGGCTTGACCTAAATGTTGCTTCAGTTCCTGATCTGAATGAAGAGTTCACCCCTCCAGTCGAGTCGTCGAGAGATGATGAATGTGGTTTAGGGCAGGGTGTTGAAGCGGATGACGATGCTTTCTCTCATGATCTTCAGAGGAATGGTTTAGCAAGGTCACATGGCAGCGGTGACTCCCACAACTGGAATCATGGGAAAAATGGGGAAGTACCAGCTGTTGAGTCCCAGGTAGAAGCTGGCCTGAAGAGAACACGTATATGCAATGGAGAGATGCAGGATTCTGATAGCACTCTAACAAATGGATCACAATTGCAAGTCTACAATGGGCCAGGATCCTTGGATGAGAACTTCGAATACTGTGTAAAGATTATTCGTTGGCTCGAATGTGAGGGTCATATTAAACAGGAGTTTAGATTGAAGTTTCTCACATGGTTCAGCTTTAGGTCCACAGAGCAGGAGCGTAGAGTAGTCAATACTTTTATACAAACTCTAATTGATGATCCAAGTAGTTTGGCAGGACAGTTGGTTGACTCCTTTTCAGATATTGTATCCAGCAAGACACCACGAAATGGTTTCTGTAGTGAGCTTTGGCATTAAATTATCTTCGTGGGAACAGAATAGTGCTACGTGGGAACCAGCAGTGCTATTGCCTTGATATTTATCATTCCTTCGATTTAATTATTGCTGATCATCTGATGGGCATGTGAAAACAGAATTCTCCTATTGACTTGAGATCTATCATTTATTTGGTAAATTATTGCTGATCATCCTGTTGGTTATTTGTAAAGGTATTTTTTCCGCAGGTCACTTCTGAAGTGATTCATTTTTTAAGCCAACAAGCCATACTAGAAGATGTGGATTTCTGCTTATGAAGATGGTTCCTGATTTCTTTTGCCAAGGAGTCCACAGAGGAAATGATGTTACACTATAGGAATCATTTCCGTTTTAAACTTATTTGCACTTGCCGTAGTAGAAAAATTTGAATTCTAGATTCCATTTAGATATTGTTGGTGTTGTTTCTTTCTATTAATGATCAGCAGTAGATGAATTACTTAGTTTTAGACATTTTCACTTAATTGTAACTGGTTCAGTAATATCACTCTCTTTTGGTCCTGCTTTATTCAGTAATATATTGCGTCTCCTGGCTGTAAAATTTGCAGCTGAAAACAGTTATTTCATGTGGTATATTTACCATATTGAATCAGTTCTGGTTTATATGTGAACCTGCTTCCTTTTACCGGTCTTCCATGGGTTATAACTGTTCTAGCCCCTGTTTGGTTTAGATAAAAATCAGACATTGGTTTAAAAGTTAATGAAATGTATTATTAAAATTGATTGTTGACTTTTATTTGGAGTTTTATTAACTTTCTTTGTTAACCAAATAGGGGGCCTAATGTAAAACAGTTCAGTACAACAATTCAAATTGGTACACTGGCCAGTTTGTTTTCTAGAGATGGGCTGGTTGGTCCTGTCCAATTTTAATGACTATGGATTAGTAGACTGCAAGTTATACTTCTATGCTGGAGATATTATTTTAAACACTTGAAAATGACTGGAGATAACTTTATGAATTCACATTGTAGCATCAAAACGAACTCCGCGCTCTTGTTTGCCATCCTGGAACATATTGAGAGAGAGACACAGATCTTATGCCCTCGTTTCCTTGAGCAGCAACTACTGCCACCGAGGAGCTAAGCGGAACACCTGAAAATGGGCAACGGGCATTGTTGGCAGCACATCTTTCACGGGAAAGTATGCCGAGCTAAAGGTTATAATTCAAGTTGAGTTTTACGCAATAATTTTAGTTTCTTTAGATATTTTTATCGCAAAATATGAAGTAGATCAATGTTACCATGCACCTCTCTCCGAAGAGAGTCGAGAGAGCCATATTTTGGGTTTAGTTTTCAATAGAAATGATTGGAGATGACAATGGGGTGGGGCACCCTCGTCCCATTCCGCCCTGCCATGCCACTCCCCCATCCCACCATGTGCCCCGCCCCACTTTAGACGGGACATGGCGGGTTCGGGGTGCGGGTTTGCCCCGTTTCCTGCCCCATTTAATTTTTTATTTTTACAAAAAAAATTTGTTAATTTTTAATTTTTTTTATTCTTTACGGGACGGGTTTGGAGCGCTTCGGGGACAGCATCAGAGCGGGACAGATCGGGACGAATTTTTTTGCCATCACTAGAAATGATCTAATGCCCACGGTGGGCATGGGTAAATGCCTACCATGGTTATTAGATCAAAACTATAATTTTCAATTGGCACCGGTAGGAGTGAATGGAAAGTGTTCAATAATTTTTTAAAAATGGTATCTTTCTTTATACGGGTCAGCTACAAAGCTGAGCCTAATAAACCCTAGTAATAATAGGTTGATCATATATAGAAAAATAGATACCATATACATAAATCCAAGTCCATTTTATAAATGTGTACAATAGTTTTCTTCTTCTTTAGAAATCAGGTCTTTTAAGATGAATGGACCTCTACATTCTAGGCCAAACTCATCACTACACACGACTCCATAAAAATTAAGGTGCATTGTGAGAAGCCACTCAAGCAATTTGGAGCCTTATCGAGAACAATAAAAAGTAAGTTAATGAAGCAAATAAGCACCAACAAAAAATTCTTCTGATCATCAACGATAAATATTGATGATTCAACCGTACTGTTAGTAACTGAGGATTTGTTCATAAGGGCCTTATAGGCGATCACAAGGGGCTGAGCCCCAAATATTGCGCGAACCCCATCATGTGTTGTCTGTACAATATCCGTAAAAAAAATTATGTAGACCAAGGGGGGTTCCATTGGCATACTTCATTAGAGATTATCAGCGACAATGTTAGGATGTTGTGAGGAACTACGTATGGTATGGTATGGTATGATTATTCATGATTCTAATTAAAATCAATATATATTTATCATTTACATTCTCATCTTCGACATCATTCATAAAATTTTACTTGTTCTCAACATTTTTATTTTTTTTATAAGACGTCATAGATAAGTTAAAATATATTTTCTTCTTTTTTATAAAATTTTACTTATTCTCAACATTTTTATTTTTTTATAAGTTGTGATAGATAAGTTAAAATATGTTTTTTTTATTTCTTTATAATATTATCGACTTGTAAGTTATTTTTTGACTTTTTTTTTTCTTTCCGATATAACTTCCAGTTAGAATTTAATTTTTATATTTTTATTAATTTATTTATTGAAAAAACAATTATTTGGTAAATTTAATTTGTTAAACTTTTTATGCTTTTAGTATTTCTAATTAAACATTGTCCGTAATCCTTAATATATTTTTTTTCAATTTATTAATTAGAGGCACAACTTTTTATAAGTAAAACAAAGGCAAAAATATGTAATTAGAATTTGATTTTAATTTTAGGACTTGGTTTATTCTTGCATTCACAGATTATGCATTTTGATCCATGTGTTTATTCTTGTTGTGTTGTCTTAAATTGCTTTGCTATTTTACACCGGATTTAATATACTTTTTATTTGTGAAATTGACAAATAAAGAGGCGATGAAAAATTCAATTTTGGATGACATCGGCTTCTACATAGCCCAAATCAATTCATTTAGAGCAATGCTTGGTGTACATGGAAAAACTACCACGGAATTTACATGGGTGAGGGGACGTGAAATTTTTTCATTGAGAGGGAAAAAAAAGAAAAAGCCAATCATACATGTGTTGTCTAGCCCATTCAATTGTGCCTTGTTGTTCATACGAGGTCTTGCTATAAGAATGATGTCTCATCTTAGCCAAGTGGTTTGCACCTGGACCAAGACTTTGAAAAATGCTAATGGGGACTGTGTGAAGAGAATCTATGTTTTGGTCATGAAATGGTACAATTCAATCTCGATAATTAGATCACGTCATTCAAATTAGGAACGTGCTAGAATAACATAATATTCCCTATTGGCCCAATAGGGGGCCGCCACTTGATCATTATGTAAACCATTTGGTAGAATATTATGTACATAGAGACTAATTCTTCAAGTTGAAATATGACTTGACGATCCATATAACACTCTACCCAAGTACTGCGACATTTCATTATGCACTCGTTGTACTTAAAAAGTGGCACCCTGTTATTGCATATATTCCAATTAAACGAATTAATCACATAGCCCATAATTTTAACAAGGATTTCCCATTCCTGAAAAGTAAGTTCTAACCCCTTTGCCTGGGAAGCTTCACTCTTTTACCACATGAAAGTTGAAAGTCATGTTCTACTATGAATGACAAGCAAAACATTATTTTTATCGTTTCAAGGAGATTTGATTTAAGTAGGCAAAAAAGTAGGAAACATTGTACGGGTACAGGGAATACACAAACATGTGGGGTCCACTTTTTTTAATAATATTTAAAGCAGGTGGAACTCACATCCATCCAACTCTTTTGTAAAACTTCTAGCATGAATAGCTTTCTACATTCATCATTTTTTAGAAAGTAGTGTTAATGGATCAAGGATCTATAAGTGGGTGACTATGACCAATCGTGTTAAAAGTTTGGTTAAAGAAAAACATACCTCCTTGCGAGTGTGTGATGAAACTATTCAAGTTGCGAAATCCTAAGCTTGCATACTAGCCAAGTTCTATTCATAATCCCCCTCCTTTGTCTAATGTTAAAATAAATAAATATGGCAATTCATTTTCCAATAAGCTCATTTAAAATTTTAAACTCTTGAATATGGAAGAAATTTATATATTTATTTTTATCTTCAAATCATGCACATCGAATTCATTATTTTTTACTAATTAAAGATATGTTCGAGTTTTTTCATAAATGAGTGATGACGCGCTTGACATAGTAGCTCTTCAATAGAATTATTTTATCTTAAAAAGTTTAATCCCTACACATAATTTTGTTTATAATATTTTAAAATTCAGCATATGTAAATCTAAGAATCTCTTTATTTATTGAGAACTATTTGAAGATAAAAAGGAATTTTTGTCCAATTTTTAAAAAGATTTATAAGTGAAAAAATATTATCGTCTCTCGTCATTTTCTAGAAAAAGCAGACACGAAAAGAAAAAAAGGCAAAAACATGAAGGAATGCAGGAACCAGGCTAGAAAGCAGATATATTGCTGGTTTGCTTCAGTCCAAAATAAACACTTTTGCAGTGTCGGGTCATGTAAATCATGTCAAACTGGCATTAACAACTGTTACTCTGTACTATCTCATCTTAGTTTTTTTCAAAATCCAATAATGGGATTATGGAGTTTTTATTCGAATATAAGATAAAATATGACTTGAGAGTAGAGGCGTGAGTTGGGTTGGGTTGGCTCGATTTTTTCCCCAATTCATACCCAACTCAACATGATTGATTTGATATAAATTCAATCCAATCCAAATCATGTAAAAATTGAAATCCAACTCAACCCAATGTCGATCAGGTTGGGTTAGGTTGGTCGGGTTGG
>CAIGRS010335565.1:0-11032 GCA_903798395.1 Fraxinus floribunda
CAAGTTTCACGGCCCAGTCTCCATTACCATGTATAGCATCTTCGCTATCTAAAGCTAATCGTATCATTTCCTCATCCTTTTCCGTGGCCTCCCTGAATGGCGTATCATTCCAGAGAAAATCAATTTTCAATTCTTCTGCCACCTTTTTCGCTTGAGATTCTAATTTGGGATAGTCTGCAAATTTTTCAACAAAAACTATCAACCAGTGCATGAAAAGAAAGAGGAAATGTCCAAAAAAAAAGAGAGAGGAAATGCATGAAACTAAGAAACAAAGATGGGACATTTAAGGTATTTATACTATTATATTTTATTTTAATGTTTAGTTTGTTGGGGTAAGGTTTTAGGGGGATGCCACACTTAGGTACACTATAAGAGTCAATAATCAATCCACATCTCCGTTCCGTGAGTGTATAACAAGTCTATCGACAAGTATGAATCGTTACAATCACGAGTTCTGAAATTGAGATAGTCCAATTTATTAGATCGTGTTAAAATGAAATTATGCTAAAAAAATGTCTTTCAAACTTGGACCAGTAAAAACCAAAAACCATCGCGTAATATTTCATTATCATTCATTACAGTCCAACATAACAACTCTAAGAAATAGAAAACTAATTCACCCGAAAGACATTTTATAATGGAAAGATTGGACAATAACAAGAAAACGAAGCAAAAATCGTGTTCATCATCTATTACAGCGTACCACACATCACTAAAGGCATTACGAACTGTAAGCTGAAAAATTAAATCATGTCTCACCTGGATGACAGACAAGGAAAACATGAGCTCCTCCAAATGTACTGAGCCGCTGTTCTACTTGTACAGCATGCTGAAGGCAGAAAACGTGCATTCTAGAAGATTCTTCATCAGATCTTGGAGCAAAAGACATAGTTGTCTTCTCAAGTGGTACCAAACCAGTGCTAATTGTCGCTCCATCCTTATCGGCAACAGGGTTACAACTTGAGGCACTGTTCTGTAATTTCGTTAAATTTCTAAAACTGTGCATTAAAGAATTTGAGTCAAGCAATTTACAATTGTCGGTTTCAAACTCATCAGAATAATCTAAATTTTGAAATACTTTGTCCTTATTTCCCGCTCTGGCTGTGCCATGCTTTGAGTAAGAATTGGAAATTATGAGAGGAACCTCATTCCCACTGTCAATTTGGTAATAGCAGAGCTCTTGACCGTCATGTACACCTTCAGAACAGTCACTTCCTGTAGTTTCAGGGTCTTTGACAGGAATATATGCTTTGACCTCTTCCTCCTCAGAATCGGAGGAATTGTCATACATCAGAGCCAATAGGCCGAGTGAAGAGGTATCTTTTTGTGTTTTACTATTCGAAACTATTATCGTGCTATCATCATCTAGTGTTCCAATTTGAGCAGCAGAGCTTATTGGGACATCAAACAGTCCATGTGATGTCTTTTTAAGAACAGATCCTGCAAATGAACAAAAAGTTTGAATTATAATTCACAAGCACATTCTTTCATTTGAGAACGATACATAAAAAGGCAGCTAGGAAGCATGGATACTTCAAAACTCCCTTTCTATATAACACTTGGATACATATCCAGTATGCGTGTAAAATATCTATAATAGCAGATAATATCAGGATACTGTCTGGATACAATAAGGACACCTTTCGGACACAGAAAAGCACACATCCTGTATTAAGAAATTACGTTTTCTGCAAAGACAAAATTTATGCAGATAATTTTTATCAATAATTAGCATTTAAAATACAAAAATTGCATCTATTGCTCAAACAATTAACTCAGTGATTGACTTGAATCCATGTCAATACGAATCTGTGAGTCTTTCTTTTTATTCAGATACTTTTTATCAATAATTAGCATTTAAAATAGAAAAATTGAATCTATTGCTAAAAAAATTAACTCGGTGATTGACTTGAATCCATGTCAATACAAATCTGTGGGTCTTTCTTTTGATTACTATTATTCTCTTAGCTTACGGAGAAACGTCGTTAAAGATTTCGGCAGATATATCGAAGAAGTATTTTGCAAGTTCTAGAAACTAGTGCTTATTTTCTTTGCTTAAAATATTAGTAAATGAAGTAAACTTCTATTTAAATGTTTGATTTTGCAACACTAATCATAAGCAACATATTATTTTGGTGGGAAGTTGCTTCTGCTTTTTGGCATATACAAAACTATATATTATGCATTTATTTGTATACTTATATTTATACTTTTTACTACATATGTATCTTAAAAAATTTGAGAACGCCAAATCTATATTTTATGGGATACAATAATGCTATTCATATCAGTGCCTCCCGGGAAGGCAGGCCATTTGTGAGGGATAGTCCCAGGTACGCATATGGAATCCATAAATTATAACAAATCATATGCAGTACAAGTGGCAACGATAAGCAGGGTCTTATTAATTTAGTAACTTAACTAGAAATCAAAATCAAGTATTCTTTCCTAGTCCTTCGTATCTTCTATTAATATCTTCCAAAGAAACAGCCACACATATCTTCTACTAATTATCTTCCAAATAAACATCCACAGAAGAGCATTAAATATCTTGTCTATATAATGCATCAATCTTAAAAGAATAATCTACGTTGTGGAGTGGTAGAATCTTAATGGGCCGCAGGCACAACTTAACCACAACCACTCTTAACTGTGGTAAGAGAAGTTCTGCACTAGTCATGAAACTGATGCATTTAACTGTGCTTAAGAGTAAGTCAAACTCAGTGTTTGTTTGGGAGAGATTATGTAAGTGAAAAATGATTTTTGGAGAATGTGTGATTAAAAAGTAGGGAAAGTTAAGGGTCCACTTGCAAAATTATTTTATTGGGGAATTTGTGGTTTAAAATGGGTTTGAGGAAAAATGATTTTCAGATAAATTATGCCAAATGAACTCTTAGTTTTAAGCCTTGTTTGAACCCCATACTTCAAGATTCATTTTTCCCTAAACTCATTTTTAATCATACATTCTCCCAATAAAATTTTTTTGCACATAAACCTAAAACTTTTCCATACTTTTTAACCATAAATTCTCTAGGAAAATAGCTTTTTACAAAATCGATTCTAAAAAAATAGGGCTCAAATAGGTGCTAAGCAAATTCATCAAGCATGATTTTCAAAGTCACTTTTTTACTCACAAACTTAGTGTTCTAGAAGTAAGCTTTTAAGCCAAACATGCTCCAAATGTGATCCAAGCATTCACTTGAATACAGTTACACAAGAAGAGAAGTTATGCATCTATATTTTGAAGTGTAGCACATATGTTAACCAACATAGCACGAGCGCGCGCAGAGAGAGAGAGAGAGAGAGAGAGAGAGAGAGAGAGAGAGAGTTATGCATACCCACATCCATGTATAGGATATATCAACTTTATAATCCAATTACAGAAGGCAAAAAATACATGTAAATAAACCCCTTCCAAATGAACCAGCCAGTATGTATGGTTTTATAGAAGATACCTGAATGGGTATTCATGACACAAGCTTTCACATCTCCAATGCAGGGATTGTAGCCATCGCCAGCTGCTTCCCAATCATCAAAGATATTACAATCAGCTGACATTAGATAACGAGCAGCAGTTTCTGTCGGCTGAACTATTGCTACACAGGCAAAGCACAAAATACCACAAGTGACACATGAAAACAGTCCCTGTTCTGACAATCTATCAAATTGGGAAGCTCGTTTTGTGTCAAAGTCTGCATTTCCTGTCTGAGGAGCTAAAGAGGGAAGCTCACTACCATTGCACAAAGAATAAGCTTTCCCTTTTACTGGATAACTTCTCCCTTCCCTCACTTCTTGGTTCCTATTCAGCGTGACATCCTCACAGACAGTATTTTTTGCAGTTTTCAACTCAAGATCCGGACTGCAAAATCTGGAGAACAATCTAGATCTGGCTGCTGACTGGGATCCACCTCGTAAATTTGAACTGCTTAAAGAATTTTGAGGAAGAACTATAACGGCAGATCCTTTTCCAAGAATATGAAGTGTATTGTTGTTCTGCATCACATCCTTCGAAAATAGCTCTTTGATCAACATTTCTCCTTCACTTTTCTTTTTATTCTTTAACCGAGAACTCCGTGGTTCCACACAAATGCTCTTTGGTAAGCTGCAAAAACACAAGTACAAAACGATGATGAAAATAATTTGCAAAAATAAATAAAAATCATAGCAGCATATAGATTATGCATAAGCCACATGATTTTGGTTGGTTTATCTTAACAATAATGGCACTCAAGATACATAACAGCCCAAAACAAAGACTAATCCATTCTGTTGTATATTTAAGAGTGAAAGCTTCAGAAATGCCACAGCAAAACACACGGAGAGGAGATTGGTGGCTAAATTATCAAGAGCTGTACCTTATCATATATAGGTGAACTATACTTGGAACAGAGATTGAACATTAAATTGTTTGTACGAAAGAGTACACCGACTTAGGGGCTTTCAAGCATGCATGTTAATTCAAGAATGAAAAATGGAAGTCACGTGTTATGTGGCACAAAGTTTGATACATAAGTAACACAGGAAAAGTAAATGCAACCAAGAATTCTAGTTTGTATGTCCAAATGTTAATTTTCTTGAAATGGTTGAACCAATATTCAAAAGTCATAAGAAGAAAACTTGGAATCATTCGGTTGGGAACAAAAAAAATAGTGTCTGAGTGTATTAATATGTAACAATAAAAAAGAACCAGAGCAGTTTTATGCCCACAAATCCTATCCTTAGCATTCACTGCTTCAGGATAATAGTTTACACTTCAATAAGACCTCATTCCACTGGATATGAACCTAAAACCATTGCAATTTTAGAGGCATAACCAATTGGAAGGCCACAGACTGCAGAATGAAAACACAAAATCAGTTATAGCAAGGAATCAAACCTTGAACATAAGGAAAGTGCTAGGTCATACAGTAACTGGAAGTGAGACACCATTGGAGAACAATTAATTGATGCCCTACGAATAGCAGCGTCTTTTGCAATCCTCAACCATTCAGGAGTAGCGATATTAGCTGCCTCGCCACAATTAAATCCTAAAATTGAAAGATCATACACAGCGTATAAGAATGCCTTCTTACATTCAATATATTTTAAATTACGGTTTTCTTAGTGACCCTCAATGGGATCTCGACGTTAAATGGGATTAAGCAGAAGAAAATGTAGTACCATGACTAAACCCTGAGTGATAGGCTCTTGGGAAAGTGACAACAAATTCTCCAGCATTTTGCACCAACCTAATTCAAAATACCAGGAAGTAAGAGATCCACTGATAATTTCCAGCCAACACTCAAAAGGCTCAAAGCATTAAAGGATCAGGACATGAAAAATATTAATAAAGACGTAGTCACAACAGCATCCAAAGACTTTCCACAACTGAAAGGAAAAAAAGGGGGGGAAACGTCTCGAGTAAATATAAATGGCCAAGAAATATAATTTTTAAGAAGTCACATATTTAAAAGAGCATCTCTTTGCTCTTACTCTGTCAACTTTAAATTCTTTCATGTGTATAGAAAATTTGCTCCACTAGTTATATATAACTCAGTGTACCTTTATTTTAATTTCTTAAATTGGTGAAAGAAGTACATAGCAAAGTCTAAGAGATGAAGGCCTCTTCCCAGAAGCAAGTGAAATTAAGTTGTAGAGAGCAAATAATATAAAAGAATAAGCTAACATATCAAATTATTACCTGCAGCATGGAACACCAGCATTAACAAGTACTTCAGGCGACATGACCGTGGTCTTCTCACCAAGTGTAGCAAAAGTAACTGAAAGAAAATGCATACCGATAAAGTTCATTTGAAGTGACGGGCAAACATTAACTGAAAGAAAATGCATACCGATAAAGTTGTATGCGTATAGATCTATGACTGCAGTAATACAATATTAGCTGGTTTTACATTGTTCTCAAGCTTCGTGGTATGTTCAGGAATTCAAATATTTTCTCGGTTTCAAAAGGTCCATCATTTTTTTCTTTTCAGGGTGGTGGGAGGTAAGGAATAGAGTATGATCACTATTTCACTTAAATCATCAAGAAAGGTCTTTAACTTGCAATAACACTATAGTTGATACCCCTTTCCACACAGCAATTTTTGGTGGACTTAGCACCTAAGATTTACCGTAGATATGCACACAACACTTCCCACCAGAATGTGGAAGAGAACATATCCATTTACAACCAAAAATATATGAATTGAGAAGGCAGAAGCATATCGCTGTAGTTTCCTGAACTTCTGGGCAATTTTAGCAATAAAAAGTTATCCACTAAAATATACTACTTTTAGTAATGTTCACCTATAACACTTCCCAGCACATGTAATATAGAGCATATCAATTGTCGACATAAACTTTATAAACAAAGGATGCTAAATTTCAACTACATACATCTGCTTTGAAAATGAACTACTAACTTACCGAGAGGATTTATCTCTCCACCATACCCCTGCACCCGTATCACTTCCTCAAACGCAACAGCCGCCTCCCTAGGCACACCATACCATGTTTTTCCAGCACCAACATGCATATAATTCAAACTATGCAGGTCATGATCTTCAACATGCCAAGCAAACCAACTAAACATCATAGCAATGTACACCATGGGTGAAGTTACCCCAGGAATTTCCTCCTTCATGAACCTTAAAAGTGAACTTTTTGCCCTTGAAACCCCCCTCATATTCCACTCTGTCTCCCCCACCGTCAACGGGCCCTCATTCCCCTTCCCACCGACTTTCTTCACCACAAATGCTGACCCTGGCATGTCATTTGCGTACTCCACGGAAAAGGGCTTATCCACAGTTGCCTTCCAGTAAAGGGTCTCAATTTCCAACGCATTCAACCCTTTCTTCCCATACTTCTTCAAATAACTCTTCTCAAAACTCTTGGCCTTCGCCTCGAATTCTGAAACTGTATAATTCTCCCCACTCTGCCACACGGGTTTCTGCACCGGTCGGTGCTTCCTCGGGCAGAATCCGATCTGCTGCTGCCTAGTGGTGAAAGTCGGTGCGGGGTTCAAATCATTGGACCGGGCCAAAAGGGACTTGTTTAAATTCGCAATGGCAGTCTTCTTAGACGGTGCCGGCACAGGAGGAATTATTTTGCAAATCCCAAATTTGGAGGCTTCCTTTTCAATCTTGAAAATGTAAGCAATCGGATCTTGGAACTCAGCTAGGGTTGGGTGGTACTCTGGAGCTACTGGCAAAGATTTCAGCCATGGGAATACCTCAATATTCCCACCACTTACTTCTACCCCAGCCATTAATAATCAATTAAAAAGTCAAAAAAACCAGAAATTAAACAAACACATATACCTACAACTCTGTGTCAATCTCTGCATATGCATGTGATTATACTTGCAAGAGTATATTGTGAGATCTGGGGAGGGTTCATGAGGGAAGCATTGTGGGTGTGCAGAAAGTAATAAACACTAAACAGATGCTGTTGAGATTCTCTATTTCTCTAATAATATTTCACTTTCTATTTTCTGGGTATTGTTTTTTTTGGCTTTTTTAGTAGGATATAATTTCATATTACCCTTCATCTGTTCCTTGGGTGGGGAAATGAACAGATAAAAAGGGGCAAATTGAAGGTAGTAAAATCAAGAGTGTAGGGTTCTACTAAAACATCCTACTGTGGGTTTATGACAGTGATTTTGGATAAAATTACTGTTATGCCAATGGATTTGTTTTGGAATTTTCTATGTAATCCGTTTGGCTAAGCCGTAAATTTTTTTTATCCTTTAGATACTTTACTTCCTTTTATTTTTGTCAGAATAATTACTTTTCCGGATAAATATTTTTACTGCAAAAACAATTAACTTATTAGAACGTTCTTATAAGTTATAACCTAAAAAATTATTTATTTTTCACTTATAAGTACTCTTTAAGCTTGGCCGAACAATGCTCTAGTCACTAGGAATCAGACCAAAAATAATCAATGATAGATGGGGTAGAGTTCTTGGAATGGGCGAATTTTTGGTATTTTTTTCAGTTGGGGTCCTTGTATTTCTTTCAATTTATATAAAAGCCCATATTTGTGTTATGTTCTCACGATATTCTTTGTTGGTTGTTTGATTATTCATTTCGTTTTTGCCCTAGTTTTGTTGGTTGAACTTTGGTTTCTTTTGTATTTTTTTGGACTTTGCTTCTAGTGATGATGGATGAATTTGGACATTTTTTACGGCTGGTATATTTGTATTTCTCTGAATTTATAGCTCAAGTTGTATATTTGTATATTCACTTCATTATTTGCTTGTTGATTCGTAATCCAATTTATTTCATGTGTATTCTAATTTTGTTTGTTCTAAGCATCGGCGTTTGTTTGTATCCTATAATTTTTATTTTTATTTTATTCGGATAGGAATGAGTATTCTTGGGATTTTTGGCACTCGGTGTCTTTGTATGTTTCTATGTAAAATTTGTCTTTATTTTATGAATAATGTTACTTGTACATCAAATTTGGTAGACTCTCTAAACGAGCTTAGACTGACTTGTCTGAAAATGACCATTCCTAGACTCAACTTGGTTTGGACATGAATGATTGGGCTCTAATTTTTTAATTTTACTTTGTTTTTTGTAAGTATTTTGATAAAAAAAAAATAATGCACGAACTAGGTTGAGAGGCTACGGACCAGGAGAGGCTGTATAGAATAGCTCATCTCACGGGGCAACCTTTTTCACTGATAGAAGAAGGAAGCTTGAATCGACCTACTCATTTGAAAACTAATATTTATCTTTGATTTTATTTTTATTTTTTTATTTTTTGAATAGATAGGGTTAATTTATTGAATTTTCTTGCACTCAATGTCCTTGTATTTTTTTGGTGGGTACTCTTGAGAGTAAATTCAATGGAGATAGGGTAGGACCTATAACACAGAGGATTGGAGAGCATGTGGCTACAAACCACGTTGTCGAGGGTTCAAATCTCTCCTCGCCCATAATGGCTCCAAAAGGGTAGTACATTTCCCTCTGAAATTGGAATAAATTTGACAACAAATCACGAATTATTGGTGATCTTCTCTACCACTGAATGAGAAATCTGCTTTAAAATCGTTTGCCTAGTATTTTTTTGGTTATTTAATTTGTCTCAATCTTTCATTTGTCTAATATCCATTCCCAGTGGATTGATGGATTCATTTCAATTACACCCTAGTTTTGTTGGTTTTAATCTTAGCTTCCTTCTGCATCATTTTGCGTTTTTTTGGTTGAAATTGAACACAACAAACTAAACTTAAAAAAACAATATTTTAATTTTATTTTTTTATTTTTTTTAAATAACTAGTATTCAATCTATTTTACCGGAAGTACCATTTAGGGTAAGGGAAAATATTGATATCACCATTGAATGAGGTGAACATAGTACTCTTATTAAACTTACTTTCAATGTGAAAGTTCTCTTGATAAAAGAAAAATCTTCAATTTCAAATTAAACAAGCAATTAAAAGGATTTTGAATCAAAATAAAGAAACAAAATAGAGTTTGATTTTGTCACTATTATAGTCAATGACCAAACATTAGACTGCATTCTTACACCTTCATGGATTTATTCCTCTCGATCCAAAGATTCCACAATATGACCAATTGAGGTTGTCATGATTGTACCATTATGAGACAGGCTCCAAGAGATAGCATCTTCTACTCTAGTCTGTACTGAAATTTTTGAGATATAATGGTTTGTCACAAAATCATGTAATACCAAAAGAATACCTTGGCTCCACCGAATTTTTTTGCTTACTCTCTAACTTCCAGAAGCCTTTTCCATACACTTGAATCCTGTTGTTTGAATATAATTGAAGAAGAATAATGTTATTTATCATTATAATGATGAAATATCGATGATGTGGCAACTTAGGTAGAATAATGGAATATGGCAGTTTAATTGTCCATCTCTCTCTGAAAATTGGATTGTCATATCTCATTATTCCAGCTAAGTTGTCATATCATCGATATTTTATCATTATAATGATTAATAACATTACTTATTTAGAGCCTGTTTGGTACGGCTTAAAATCCAATTAAAATTGAAAATATGGCCGTTATTAGGTCCCACGCGTCTAATAAAAGTCAACAATAACGGCTATAATTTCAATTTTAATCTGATTTTAATCTCTACCAAACACCCTCTTAAGAAACGTGTGGCGGGTTGTTTTCATGACTCTAGCTCTTGATCCCTTAATTTCCACCATAGTTTTCAAGCAAAAATAATTGAAAGGTCACAGATACACATATGCTATTGGATCGTCCGCCCCCTAAAAGGCCTGACCCAGATTTTATAGGAGACAGGGCTGGAGAGGCCTTAGGGTTAAAACCCGCTGGCAGGTGAAAAGTATAAGTCAGCCCAGATTAGCCCATTAATTATAGGGCCTATGACTATGGGTCGGATAGGACATTACTTTAAAAATAGGCCCTGTTACGGAAATATATCACTGGGCCAGGCCCGTGCGTGTGCCAATTTGGCCCTGTCTTCTGAAGGTCCAGCCCCCTACTCAACTAATTGCCAACCACACTCACATCGCTTGTTTAGCATAATTTGTCTCCTACACGAACAGAACAATAGGGTGAGCTGGCCCCAGTTCGGGGATTGGGCCCCAACGCTGCCTACACATTGGGCCTGACTTTGAAGAACCGACTTGACTTGACTGGACTCATTGCCAACCCAACTCAGCTTACTTCCTTGAGCCCTATTCCCCTGGTCTGGCCGGACAGCTTTAAGCAGTGTATTAGTGTGGTTTCTTAAATATCGAGTTGAATACTCGGGCTGATTTTGAGTGATTTCTGCAGCAACTTATATTGGAGATTCGCAACAGCAACGACTTTTTCACCAATCAATCCTTCATTCGTGGAGCACGAAATGAAAGGCTAGTACACTCGGGTCTCCATACCTCAATTCCCAATGAAAGCACGGACTCACTCTTGCACACTCAACCCCCGACATAGCAACGGAAAGAAAATCAAAAGAACACGTTCAACCAAGCTTATACTTGAGAGTAATTTCTTTTTATTTAAAAATATATAAATAATAATGATGTGGTCATTATCATTCACCT
>CAIGRS010335586.1:0-36484 GCA_903798395.1 Fraxinus floribunda
TAGATTTTTATAGACTTTCATTTAAAACTTTTATAGACTTTTGAAAACTTTCATTTGAAATAGAATTCACGTGGATCTAGTGTAATAACATTAAATTCTCACATACAAGGTGGTGGTTCCTACAATTCTCCTCGTCATTCCACTTTCCCTCCTCATATAATAAAATAAATATTTTAAAAAGAATAAAAATTTAGGACCTTAATAATAAATATTTTTCACAAAAAAATGAATGAAAAAAAAAAAAGGTTATAAGAATCCAATTTAATTTTTTTTTCATAGAAAATAGAGATAAACAATAGAAGAGAGAGTCTTAAAAAGTCTACATTAAATACCTCTAAACTTTTTAAATTCCCCAAAACCATCAAAAGTTTCAATTGAATACATCTCCTTAGTATCACTTAATTGTCACATAAGATAATATTCTAGCACCTACTAGATAGTATTATTCGGAAAAACATAGAGCAAAGTGGAGTAGATATTAACTATTATACGAGCGACCACAAGTCACTAATTGAGTGAATGATTCTACCATGTGTGCGAAGGTTTCTCATGAGTTGGGACTGTTGGAGAGCCAAATTCACTTGGTATTCTTACTCTCTTACAATTAAATTTAATAAATTACATATTTCAATATTCCACCTCTCAAATTAATCAAACTATATTTGAATTAATTGGTCATCAACATTTTAAAAAATATGTTAAATAAAAGATGAGGGAAAAATAATAGATGTTTATTGCCAAAAAAAAAAGGTCAAAATATAGAATGTTGTTATTAAAATTTTTACTCTATAAATTTAAAGATCTGTTATACATGAGATGCTCTTTATAAATAAAGATTTATTAAATACTATAAAATAATATTTATTTTAAAGAATTAATGCATAAAAATGAGCTCCAAGAGTGTGAATTTGACTCTATATTTGGAAGTCAAACTCACTCAGTGGTTACATTTAATAAATTGTAAGTTTCAATACTTTACTTCTTGAATTATTATTTGAATATATGAGAATTCAGAAAAAACACAACATGATTGTTGAAATGGTTAAAAAAAAAAAATGATTTTTAGGAGTGTTTGAAAAAAATTTACTATTCAATTTTGAAAAGGCCCTATATTGTGTATAAGATGTTCTTTAAATTTAAAGAGTCTCTTGAAGATGTACGTGACACATTACATATGTAGCAAAGTAAATGATTTGTGTCATGAAAAACAATATCAAATCTCTACCAAGATAAATAGATTATGGATCAAAAAAAGAAAAAGAAAATAAAGTCCACCTTTTTCCCCCCATCTGTGGAAGGAAAAATATCCACAAAAGATGCTAAAAACAAAACATCCATGTGATATATACAAGGGATTCAGATAACCATGGGCTATGGCCAAGAACATCTCTGTACCAATACAAATGGAATCCTAAATGATAATCTAGGATACATGGCTTCCAAAACTACGTTAACCGCTTTTTGGACACAAGTATAATCGACATAGAATGATTCTTGAATTCACTTCTTTCCGAACTTCACCAAACAAAAGAAAGCTAACAACCTACAACCTATACCAGTGACTATGAGTAAAACTAGACAGTAAGTCCAATTTTGAACACTGTATCCCAATTCGTTTAATGTATCACAGCGAGTTATCAGCCACACTCCGGAGTATCTGAGGAGAAAACGAAGATAAATTTCAACAAAGATGTATGCCTATACATATATGAAATAAACTTATGAACATGATTCGAGTCAGTATAACCAATATCAGCAATGCAAAGGTAGGCAATTTATATTAATTCCTATGTGTAATCTAGTAATCATGTGCTTATATAGATATCATACAGTTTTCCAGCAGTTAGCCAATTGACATATCAAGATGAAGGCAATTTATTGCTGACCTTTGAGCATTCGCAATGAGAAAAGCTTCCAGAGCCCACTTTGGATAACTGTAACTGCCTAGATACTTCCCGATTTTATCATCTTTATCTTGATTCGCAATGAGAGTAAGAACAACAGGAAGAAGCACACACCACTGCATCCAAGAGAATTTGTAGCATAAGAAAATTATACAAATAGAAGAACATACAAATTTATATAATATTAAACTATGATTTTATGATGAATATGAACTTGCAGTGTACCAGTTGGGCTTGACTAGGTGGAAAGAAGATGGCAAACACATAGGCTATGCCAGTTACACAGTATACAAGGCAGAGCAGAACAACATAATTATCCATGAAAGTTGATCTTGGATTGTTGAAAAAAAAGAACATAGAAAGGAAAACCAAAGGCTTGATAACTGTATTGAAATGATCAACTGTATCCTTGGCCATAAAATATGCTAGACTGCTTGTGCCACTGTCATTCTCTCGCCGGTAGTGTAATTTGTCCAATGAAAATGACCTTAAAGCCGAAATCTTGCACAGGAGTGCTGCCAATGGGATATAAAGAAATAAACACTGAGAAGTAAAGAAATTATTAATATCACATAAATCATAAATGCCAAAAATTTGAATATAAGGACTATTACGGTATGTCGGTTTCACAAGAGAGGTCATGAATCTTTTTATCAACACATCTCACAAGTTTTAGAAATTGTGAGAGTACAAGCAACACTATCAGACGTGAAGGATAATTTAATATTACCCTGCTTGGTAGAAATTAAAATTTAGATTTTTATTAAAGTCAAAGTCAACAATTGATTTTAACCATATATTTTACGAGATCCACAACATTTTAATCACACGCTTCAACTTTTATCAAAATCCCCTAAAAAATTAATTTTAAACTTCACCAAACAGGGGCTATATCAATTTTCAATGGCATTGCTACAAAGGAAAAAAGTGAATGACACTGCACAATGCACATGCAAGGTCCAACAAGTAAACCCTCTGTTTATGTTATGAAATCAGAAAAAACATGCTGGGGCCATATCATCAGTGAAAAGGCCACTTACACACAGCAATGATCGTATACATATAACCATGATACCCAAAGGTGTCCCCTTTCACTTGAGAAAGAGTTCCTAAACATGCTCCAGCAAGCAAAAGGATCAAAAAATCTGCTGCTTGCAACTGAGCTTCTCGAAGTCGCTGCTTGATACTCCTGAAGAAGTTCGTGACATACCAACACACTCAGACAAACTCATGTAAAAGGACATAATAAATCATCGCCGACTAATAACCAGGTAACAAACAATGAGTAGTTTTACCTGTCACTTCAACTTTGACAATTGCTCGCAGAGAATATCAATACTTACACAAAAAACAATTAAGCCCCCATTTGGCCCCCCATTATTTCAAATTATAATTTTTGGAATAGTATTTTTTTGGAGAATGTGTGGTTGAAAAAGAAGGATAAGTTTTTGGTTTATGTGTAATATTATTTTATAGAAGATTGTGTGGTTGAAAATAAGGGAAAGAAAAAAATTGGGATAATGGGGGTCAAACGGGGGCTAAGTTACCATGAAAGTGAAAGACATTAATGAAGTTGAGAAATGGCTGCGTGGTGAAGATACTAACCACCCCTGCCATGTGTAGGGCTTCCAATTTAGATAGTCACACAAATACGACCTATGTAAATTTTGAAGACTTAAAAGTTTCATGTGCATGTAAATAATATTTAACAGTCACATGTCAACTTGAGAAACTGAAAAGCAAGTAGATCTACAGATGACACTGAAAAAAAAAAATTGAGATTAAGTACCTTCCAAGAAAATATCTATATTGCCGAAGTACACCAGGAGTAACTCGATTAGACAAGTCATGGGGTTTTAAGAAATGAAGCGGTTTATGATCTCGATTATCCTGCCATGCATCTCCTGGAAAAGATTTTTCTGCAGCTCCATGAGTACTTCCACCATTAGAGGAAGAACCAATTTGATCACACAATTGCAACATATCTGGAGGTACAGGGTATCCGTTATGAAGCATCCATCTGACAGGTAGCTGTTCTGCAGTTAAACCTGCACCAGGTTTTGTTATACCCTCGAGAATGTCAATGAAGTGATCTGGAGGAGTGACACGTTCTGGTACAGTGATTCCTATGCCCGCAAAGTATTCTTCTACTTTTTTCACAGGTCCATGATACACGGTAAGACCACCTTTGGCTAAAAGTATTAAGTCATCAAACATCTTGTACAAGGTATAGCTGAGGCAGAAAAAGACAAATCACGACATCTATAGTAGCATTACAGCGCAGATAAATGGCTTATAAAGAAATAAATGAGGCCACTTCAGATCATTACAGAGATGGTAGGGGTGAACATCACCCCAGTTTGATGGAATTCCTTTTGTACGTTTATATATTTCCTCTCAAATTGAATTACCATTTAAGTACTTTCATTCCCAGTGTCCCTTGACCCTCCCCCATTCCACCTTATCCCTCGCCAACCCTAAAAAGGTTTCTATATTCTAATATCCCCAAATATGGTGCACCCTCAAGCTCAGAATCCAGCATCTGCCACTGGCAATAGGGATAGTCCTCCCAAATACTCTTCAGTTCATTGGCTTAGGAACAACTTGCTAGATTAGGATTATAGGACTGAGGTATATCATATATGAGCTCTGCCATCATTTCTTGGTACATATTTTTGCAAAGAATAGCAAAGGGTAAAAAACATTGTTAGTCACTTGACATACAACAAATTTTCATATTAGTTGTCAAACTTTATTTTGTGCCAAAGTGGTTGCTTAAGTTTGTTTTTCATTTCAGTTTGGTCACTCATATGAAACTCGTCACTTGACATACAACGAAGTTTCATGTTAGTCGCCAAACTTTATTTTGTGCCAAAGTGGTCACTAGAGTTTTTTTCGTTTCAATTTGATCACTCGCATAAATTATGTAGTAAAAAAGGTTTGACGTGGAAGACCTTCATATTGACTCCTCGTCAAATTCCATCGACCACGTCACACATTCCATTAGAAAAGCTAACAAATTTTAATTGGAGATCAGTGACCACTTTGGAACAAAATAAAGTTCTGTGACTAACATGAAGTTTCGTTGTAACTTGAGTGACTAACAGTGTTTTTAACCTAATATCAAACTTAACAGTCAAATGCTGTTTGATTCCAGTCAGTAATATGAATAGATGTTGGTAAACCTACAAGGAACTTTCTACATTGCGTTGTTAGGATTCATGGTGCATTTATTGATTTATTCTCTCACTACAGAAGGCAATCTGCACTTTTCAAATTCTCCCAATTTGTGGTAGATTCACTAGAAAGTTGCATAAATTTTTCCCTTTAAAAATAAAGCGATTTTATAGCATACTTTGGTTCCCAAGAGAAATAAGAGCTAATAGACCTACCTTGGCTGGTGAAGAACCATGCAGATGTTAACTCCTTCAAGAGCTTCACGTCGAAGAGCTCTAAGAAGTAAATTGGAGGATGAGCTGTCTAAGCCAGATGTGGGCTCGTCCAAGATCAGTAGTGAAGGTTCCATGACCAATTCCAACCCCACATTTACTCTTTTCCTCTGGCCTCCAGAGATACCTCGCTTCTCAACTGTCCCAACCAGTGAATCTCTGACCAACTGAAGTCCCAGAGACTCAATAACTCTTTCGACTACAAGAACTTTGTCGGGTTTTGGCATGTCTGCAGAAAGCCTTCATAGTGTTGAAGCCAACGAATAGGACAGTTCAATCACGAGATAAAAAGTTAAATGAACAAGATGCTAAATTAATAAAAGAAAAAAATATGGAAAAAATTTGAAGCTGAGTGACCGGCGAGGCTAAGAAAGGAAAAATAATCATTTCTTTATACAAATACAGCATGAATGAATAACCTATTCTGTGATATACCAAGACCGAGAGCAATTTTTTTCACAAAATTCATTTCATGTAACTTCTTACAGCATCGTCGAAATAAAAACATGATCAATGACATAAAGACTTAATGAATGAGGAGATTGATACTTTATTTATAATATAAAATATCTGCTAACCCAATTCTTATTGAAAATTAAGAGAGTATAGAACTTAAGAGCAAAAAACCAGATATAATTATTGAAAAGTTAAGTTTATACTACACAATATTAAGTCTTCAGAATGAAATGCAACCTTATTATCTTCTTGAATTTTTAAGTAACCAAATATTTTATTCTGGTGACCTAGGCATGCAATATGATCTAAAGGTAATATACCTGCACCGAGCACTGAAGCGGAGGTTCTCTTCTACAGTCAAGTTTCCATGAACAATATCATCTTGTGGGACGAAACCCGTGATCTTCTTGTAACAATGAATGGAATCAGGCTTTCCATTTACAAGAATAGAACCTGACATGGTGCATTCAGTGCTCTTTCCTGCCACAGCAGAAAGAAATGTTGTTTTCCCTGCCCCTGATGGACCCATGACTGCAGATATTCGACCTGGCAAAATTTTCCCGGTCACACTCCTCATCAAATGTTTGTGTTTCTTTTTGAGAGTTATGGTAAGATCCTTGAAAGCAACCTCAATTGTAGGCCTAGTCCTGGTATCTGTATCTGTAGCCATTGAGATTACTCCCGAGAAGGTCAAGTTTTTATTTTTTTGCTCCATAGCTTTCTCTTTCTCAAGTTGACCATATGCATACTTAAATATTTGGCTCTTAGTATGCAACTGTTTTGCCTTTGGCATTTGCTTCTTGATATTCTTGTCCCCAATCTGCAGATTAAAACCCTCGTGACTGTCTGAATCATTTTCAATTGATTGCAACATTTTTGTGAGATTGCCTGATTTCTTTTCTTTTCCAGCAGGTGTAGGTTTACTTGAATTACTTGGAAACTTAGGTGGAAGCGATGAGTCATTAGTGCTAGCTTCTACACCATTTTTACGCGAAAATGTGCGTGACAACTGTTGTTGCAAGCCCGCAGTTCGCTTCTTTGCAACATCTTTTGCAATTTTCCACCTTTCTCTTGCTTGTGCAGTTTCTCGAGCACTTCTAGCAGCCCTTTCTCTAGACTTGGCCAGTCTTGCATGTCGAGTTGAGAGGACTTGATCAGAGCAATTGTAGAACACCATAAGTATCAAGCTCAATGCACCCTGTGTATACAAGTAAAAATCAGTTTTAACTGGAAGCAGCTACAACTCAAAAATTGTTTTTATTTTTTTTTACATATTGAGGACTTTCATTTATTTGGATCATGCAATTTTCCGATGTTGTCTGCGACCATCTTGTACTTCCTTAGAGAACTATTTTAAATTGGTAAAGGTCCAGAAACCATTTGTCAAACAACGGTAAGCACATCATTATGTATTAAGCAATGGCTGCACGGCCAAATAAATTCTCACTTACAATGAGTATGAAACCATAGGCATGCATGTTCTGTTTGTATGTATTTGGATTACAACTACTCAACTTGAAGCAAGCTGCAAACATTCAGAAAATATTAAAATGACATGGTGAAACAAACATTATTGTTGATTATAAAATCAAAGGAAGAATATTTCTAAATATTGGCACACAAAGAAACAAAAAGGTCAAGAAGATTCCGTACAATTTTCAAATTAGAACAGAACTAATCAATTTCTTTCCTCTGAACAAATATAATGACAATTCTTTCCTCTATAAACAAATATAATGACAACTCCACTTGATTACAAATGCTGTCCTCGCATTGATCTCATTATTGTTTAAATGTCAACACCATAAACCTCAGCAATCCGCTTAAAGAACGGTATGCACATTAAATGTTTTTAAGAAATGCCTTTTCCATTGTGGAGGTTATTTATAAATAACAAAATACTATCATTGTATCTCTTTTCAGGGCAACTGTAATTTAAGAGAAACAACAGTCTATATTGAGAAGGAATTAACATTTATCTAGGAGAACCAAAAGGCTTGTAGCTCCCTTTTATGGCCTATTATGTTGAACTAGTTACTATTAGTATAAAGATTCTTTTTGAATTCAACATGTTAAGCTAAATGCTCAGCCTGCCATATGGAAAAGCTCATTCCTAAATCCTTGAAAAGTACAAAAAATTGACATTGAGGTGCCCATAGTTCATGTAAACAAATAATGATGGATCTACTAGTTTTCATAAGATACCTTTTTCGCCTGTAGAGCCCATCCTGCAATAATGTCTGGAATTGCATAAAAGTTGAACATCAGTAAATGTCGATGTCAAATTCCCAGTAGAAGTGTAGGGAACAACTAATTCTTATATGCTAGAGCTTATAGCTGAAATGCTTTAGTGCAACGAGTTTTGTGCTCAAGATAAATACCCCTTGGTGCATGTAATCTTTTTGGTGGTAGTTGGACAGTAAAATCCTGCCGAACAAAATATATCCTCACTACTTGCTACACCTGCCCATGTATCTGCTGCACCACAAGTGTGATTTCCCTTACCAGGTGGGAGTTGATATGCATATCTGAAAATTTTCTTTACCAACACATGTATCAACGGATCATATAAACGCCCCAATAATATGGAAAAGCAAACCCCTGGAAGGAAATAAACTTACGGATCACATATGCCAGTGGTTTTATTGAGATTTGCACGTGGGCAATAAGAACCTAGAGGACAAGCTGCAATGACAAGACAACAACACACATACGAGTTAGTTGCAAGAATTTGATCATTAATTATCTTCAAATGATTCATTAACTAGAACTAGAGTATCTAGTTTCACATCTGGTAATGTTCTGGAATATCTTTTAGAACCAGAAAAGTTTTTCCACATGGTCATCAATGTACAAACGTAAAAGACCATTTAGATAAGAGTTTTACAGAGAGATCAAAACTTGTCTCTGGATATGACATCATCTATGTTAACCCTTAAAAACCAATTCGCATGTAAAGAAATCAAGAGCTTGTTGTCTGTAAGTTTTAGAGATGAAACTTCGCTCATCTTTTCTTCTAGCTCTAAGGAAAACCTCAAAGGAATGAGATGACACTCCTAAAAAACTGAATAAAAGCACTAGCTCCCTGGACCAATTTCAGTCTTAATTATGAGCTTCACTGGCTAAGTAGATGCATGTTCAGAAAGATGAACTGAGGAGCATTGAGCAAGGAACTCAAGCCAATGGTATACATAAGCCCAAGGAAATGACATCCCTTTCCAAGAGATGCAATTTGCAATGCAACAATATCATTGCCCAAAACACACTGACTGGCACCTGCTGCTCATCCTCCATTGAGAAATATAAAACACAAAGCGGCATAACTCATCTTTCTCAACGTGGACTCCCAATATTAAAGAGATGCATAAATCACTTTTTTCTCTAAGTCATGTAAGCAGCTGCTACCCCAACATATTATTCACGCCCACCATCTTTTCTATGCTACTCTCACATGTTGAACTACTCTAACTGCAGGACCTATAAACTCGATCCAAATTACATCATGTAAGAAGTTAATGCAGAATTAGTTCAAGCAATATAATTAAGCACATAATGAAACTTAGTCGTAAAGAAGTTGCTTTCAATCTATGTTTCGAACATGATATTAACTTTCTACACTGAATTTTCTTAAAAATAAATGAGTGTGTGCTAGAATCTGGATTGCTATTATATAGATATCCAAGTCTCAAGAAGCTACTTCAAAATTTATTTAACCCGTGAAGTTGCTCATTAAAACTAGAAGCACTAAAAACATGATATTTAGGCCATGTTTGACACCCATTTTTTCAAAACTCTTTTTTTCTAGTACTCATTTTCAACCACACATTCTCGCAATAAAATATTCTTTTATGTAAACTCAAAATTTTTCCCTACTTTTTGACCACACATTCTCCCCATAAATTACTACTCAAAAACTCGTTCTCTTCAAAAAAAATCCAAAAGAATGGTTGTCAAATAGGACTTACTATACGCTTACTATACGTAGAAAACAATAACGGGCCAATGAAAGAATAGAAGGATTCAAATATACTTACGGATCATGCAAGTGAGACCCCGGGGGCAGAAAAAACCATCACAACAAGGTTGACTGTCATGAGTTCGAAGGGGAATGTCCTTAGAGTTTTTCAGGTTAACCTTCTGATCTGGAGCAACACTACAAGCCCACCCTGGCTCACATCCGGGAACCCATGAGGTTAAATTACAGTTCCTGTTGGGTTTTAAAAATTGAGCATCAGCTGACTTTGTGTCCATAATACTAGTAAAATAGAACTTCATCTCCGCTGCTGTACACATTCTCTGGGTAACATCTGTTGATTTGAGCAATAGACCATCAGAAACTAAAAGTGACAGAGAACTCTAGCAGAGCTGCCTATAGAAGCATTAGATTTTAGATTAACGTACATTTTCTCAATACAGAACGATGGATTTCTATTTTATATAACTTCCTGTTGTTACCCATCAAAATTTACTTTCATTTCATTTGTAAAACATTGGGAAGAGTGCTTCAGGTATTGTCCTTTTGAAGAAATGAAGTCAGCCAAAAAAACATGATTATCTTCTACCGTGAGTGTTTAGACGCATTCAACCTACCTAGTGCAATACAGAGGTACCTCCCACAAGTGTGCTAACAAAATCTAGTTATTGAAAAAATCTTTATATTCGTCGCATTTCGATCATATGATGCCAAAAAAAAAAAAATTATTTAGATTTCTTATCAGCCAAGACTGTGCATAAAGAAGTACAATTTCAGTAGTGAAGATCAATTACCTTTGGTTTGCATAACACATTTATTCAAAAAATCCAAATTGCCGGCAAAATTAAAGGCCTCGTTCAAATCAGCATCCCTGGAAAGAGAAGATAAAATTAGCAAATGGGATAATATAACCAAATGGTTTAGTTACAAACAAATAAAATTCAGGTAGTTCGATTAAACTCACACATCCTTTGTGCAATATCCCAAGCTCTTGGTGATATCCTTGTTGAATATCTTAGTAAGATTCGAAATTTGGCTATAGATGAGAGATGTAACAAGTGGTACCACTTTCGGGTTCTTGGTCCGACTATATTCATCCCCGTCCACACACCAAACCCGCCGGGAACAGCCGCCCAGAACAAGAAGCAAAATCAGAAACAAATATTGAAGTCGAGAGGCATTAATCCTCGTTCCACTCATTTCAATCATTCAAATAAACCCAATGCTCATACATAGGGAAAATCATCCAACAAATATCAGTGTGCATGTATATATATTATCACTAGCGATGCCTGAAAAATGCCAACATAAAATGAAAAAATTGGATAAGTGATAGGTTCCCAGAATTTTGAATTGGATTGTTTTGAGTGTAAACTAGGAGAATTTAGGAGATGAAACGAAAAGAGAAGCTTTTTTGGGCAAACTTTGGAAGGTGGAATGTGGGAGTTGGGACTGGGACGGAGCTCCATGGTTTTTGGAGGAAGAATTGGCTGTGAGAAATTAATGGCTCTATTTGTGGACAAGAAATTGTGCTTGCGTTTTAACGACTGGTGCGTGACTCTCCGATATTAATGTTTGGCTGCTAATACTTTTACTTATAAGTTTATTTTTGCTCAAGTAAGTTTTAAAATAATTATTTTTATATTTCAGATTTTAAAAAAATAATTTACCTATTTTAAATTTAATTTTTACTATACCATCAAAATAAACCATGTTGTTTTACTTATAAATATATATCTTTTGTTCATCCATTTTCAATTGAACGGACAACACGTGTTCAATTTCTTTATTAAGGAACTAGACATTGGACTTGCCCTATCATGTCATCTTCACAAAGGTGTTTTGTCCTGAATTTACCAATTCTATGTAAGAATTGGTGAGTTGATGATATAAATAGTAATTTCACGACGAATAAAAAATATATAATCAAACACGACTTTATTGTTACTTTAAATTAAGCAGCTAATGATAAGATTCTCAATCTCATGCGTATACAAATAAGTAAGGAGTACAATCAGTTTTGCTAGTACAAAACATTAGAGAAGCATAACAATATGTGTTTGAGCCATATTATTTCGAAAGAATGTATTCTGAAATAGTAGATTGATGAAGAATGTGATTGAAAAAGAATGAAAAGTTATCGATGTGATGAAAAATATTATTTTATTGAAGAATATGTGATTAACAATGAGTAGAAAAATGAAAATGAAAATTTTAATGGGTACCAAACATGAGCTAAACTTTAGATAGTAAGGGTGTGTTGTGACCCACATTATTTTGAAAGAATATATTTTGAAATAATAAATTGATGGACAATGTGTGGTTGAAAAAGAAGGAAAAGTTATTGATGTGATGGAAAATATTATTTTATTTAAAAATGTGTGATTAAAAATAAATAAAAGAATGAAAATGAAAATTTTAATGTGTACCATAAATTGATGGACAATGTGTGGTTGAAAAAGAAGGAAAAATTGTTGATGTGATGGAAAATATTATTTTATTAAAAAATGTGTGGTTGAAAATGAGTAGAATAATGAAAATTTAAATTTTAAAGTGTACCAAATATAGGCTAAATTTGTGTAAAATATGTTAAATGGAATGAGTTTCTAATAACATTTGAGTGTATCTCTTCCACTTAACTCAGTCCCTATTTGTTCCACATTATTTTTTTAATTCTCATTCTTCTACTCATTTTCAACCACACATCCTTCAATAAAATAATATTTTTCATCATATCAATAACTTTTCCTTCTTTTTCAACCACATATTCATCATCACATCATTTTAAAAAAATGCATTCTCTCATTTTAATATGCACCAAACACAATCTCAGTTTCTAAAGATTAATGTTTTGATAGTCAGAAATAATATTTTGCTCTTGTTTGGTAGAGTTTAAAATCAAATTTTTAGTAAATTTAAAAAAAATTGATGAAATGTTTAGTTTTGGTAGTCAGAAATAATATTTTGCTCTTGTTTGGTAGAGTTTAAAATCAAATTTTTAGTAAATGTTAAAAAAAATTGATGAAATGTTTGGTTAAAAAATTGTGAATCTCGTAAAATATGTGATTAAAATTAATTGTTAATTTTGACTTGAAATTTTAATTAGATTTCAATTCAAATCAAACAGGGGCTTCATCTTACAAACATCTCAAAGAAAAAAAAATGTGATCTGAAATCTAGAACGATGATATTATTTTTCACATTCTCCAATACACTATTCAACATCAACTTAGAGCCCGTTTGAAAGAGATTAAAATTGAAAAATTAATCGTTATTATTGACTTTTATTAGACGAGTGAGATCTAACAACAGTCATATTTTCAATTTTAATTGAATTTTAATCAGTACCAAATGAGCATTAATTCAACCATAAATTAAGGGGCCCGCTAACAGGTAAATTTGTTCCGCTTGACAAAAGGTTACCCACGGTCAAGCACTCTGTTGCAGAATATAACAACCTACCTTCAAACTTTATGTTTTGAGCGCGACATTCTTTAATTTATTTTATAATTAATTATATATTTATATAATAAAATATTATACTCGTATATAAAAAAATAAAAATAAAAATTACTTTTTAAGTACATATTCTTTTTAAAATTACTATTCAAAATTCATTTTTTTTCTACCAAATCGATCGTTTTTAAAGTTACTTTTCAATTTTTAAAACTGAAATATGCAGAATATGAATACAAATATTTCATGAGGATAAGCTTGTTAAATCAATTTCAAAGTTTCTACTTTTGACCCAACATCCAAGTTGTTGATGGCTCTCTGAACATTCCCATTAATCAATGGGCTTTTCCGCATTCAAACCTGGCTTCCAGTTTTATGTCAGACTTCCTCACTATTTTATTCATGTACAATTGTACATTCGTACATGAATATTTTCTTCCTTCCTGTATTTTGTATCCATATGTAATCAATATTTATTCTTTTCATCTACGAGATGGGAACTGAGCAGATGGGAAGATGGTCTATTTCCTATTAATAATTGTGTGCTAGACTTTTCAAATGCACTGGTGCCGTATGTGGAAGCAGCCTTTTCTGGAAGCATTTCTGTTCACACAATTACTGATTTTTTTATTTTTTTTTGGGGTCGTTTACGAAAGCAAGAAAGAACATCAATCTGCGCCTCTGGTATCCTACCAAAACAAACTCGAAGGTAAAGTCTTGTCGGAGAAGATTTTTCTCTGGCACTTTAATGTTGTTTAGTTGATTTTTTTGTAATTTATGTGGATTAAATATATAAATTCTTGGTCTTCTAAAAAGTAATGAAAGTTGGTTTTTTTTTTTTTCCTGAGAAGCCTGAAAGTTAAAATCAAATTTTATTTTTTGATGGATACGATTCAGAATTGAATATGGGTAGAGAATTATTTGTGTATATCTTGCGTCTGTGACTGAAATTTTTGTTATAATAGTTATATTGAGAGGTTTATGAAGGCACAAAATGAATGAATCACTGACTGGTATATGATTTGGATTTCATGTAGCATCTCTTTTCTTGGATTTGAAATTTTTTTTGCTTTTAAAAGAAATTATATTACAATCAAGGCAGTGCTGGAATTCTAGGAGGCTGATTCTGAGAGAGAGAGGGACTGTTTATCTGAATAATTGTTGTTTTTTTCAGGGAAGCTTGTGCAAACATTTCTGATATTTTTTTCTTTTTTCCCAGTGATTTATTCCCCCCTTCTCTTGTTATAGTTTGAAGCTTGTATCTCCGTCTAGACGATTTATTTTTTTAGAATTTGATTGTAATGAGAACTATACTGAAATTGGGTTGCTTAAGATTTTATTTTATTACTGGTTATGCTTTAGGATATCTTCCATTCGAATACATGCACAAAACAAAGTAGCAAAAAAGGTTTGTGTCTGACTCAATAATTGGGGAACAAGGATTTAGTCTCTTGTTATTGTAAAGCTTTATGTTTTATGTTAAGAAGAGATTACGCGAATTAAAGGAATGGTTATGTTTTAGGCCAGTTTAGAATCTCTAGTTGAAGCTACAAAATTCTATTCTCCAGATATTTTACTCACGGTATTCCCTTTGAACATGAACCTTGTTGGTTTGATTAGGTTCTTGTTGTACATAATAGGTGGTTTTGCTGGTATATGTTGAGCAAACAGTTAAGAGATTCTATTTGAAAATCTATCTGTGTTGCCATTAATTTACCGTGTTTAATGTTTTTCTTCCCGAAGTTCAAGACAATAAGTGAATGATTCGTAACTATACATGATGTGATTGTTGCCTATTTTCACTTACAAGATTATATAGTTGTGCTTCCGCACATGGATTTGCAGTGAAGGGTATTGATTAGTATTAGGGCCATGAGGTGTTTCCAATTCTATTATGGAGATAAAAAGGAAGAACCAAAGACCACAAAATCAAATTTTGCCCAATCCTCATTTACTGATCGAGAAGTGAGACAATCTGGATCCGATTTTAATTCCCAGGATGCATCAGACACTAGCACTGAGTCCAGAGGAAGAAGCCAATTTCCAATTTTGTCTGACAGGCCCAGTAATCTCAGGGCTTTTACTTTTTCCGAGCTGAAACAAGCGACAAAAAATTTCAATGGGTCTACCAAGCTTGGAGAGGGTGGGTTTGGGTGTGTTTTTAAGGGCGCGGTTAAGATTTCTGAAGATCCAGATAACAAACTTGATGTGGCGATAAAACAACTAGGTCGAAGAGGACTACAGGTAGATTTCCTTTCACGTTTTTCTTGTTCTCTGGGTTCTTATTATTATTATTTTGTGTATGGTATTCTCTTGTTTTAGTTTCATTATAAAAGATTGGGGGTAATGATGGTAACTCTTGTTGATTTATGCAGTGTAATAATATCTATCCAAATTACAAGTTTTCTTGTTTAAGTCGTTGGTTGACAGCGTTAAGCTATTTGAATAGAGACTCAGACCTCTGTATTCTGTAAATTAAGATTAAGTTTACTAATGTAGCTGTGGTGGTATAGCATTGCATGATTTAATAAAAAGATGTCAACATCGGTTTATTTATAATCATTTTATTTCAATACAAAAAGAGAAGATTCAAAAGGAAACCTGTCTTAATTTCATCGCATGTTTGAAATTTTGAATTCAAAAATAGGTAAATAAGTAAAATTACATTCAATGTCAAAAATACTTCTGCATAAAAAAACTGTAATTTTGAAATCAAGCTAATATTGTTGGATGGATGGTGGTAAATGAAAAAATTAAATGGCTGCCTAAGTAGTTCAATATTCAGAATATTGAATAGGAAGAAGTGACCGATGAAGAAAATGGTGACATTACCTGAGCAAGATGATAAATGTGAACTTTTTTTCTGGTGAAGAGAGGGAGATCCTCACAAATAAATAGACGATTGTTCCAAAATTGAGGGTTTCTGTTCAAATTCGTAAATTACTTTTTCACGATACATCTGACCATGCAAAAACTTTATATTTGTAGTCACATTTAAGAAAATGACTTTTTTGCACAAGTTCTTTAAGTTTGTGGTTAATTAGAGTATATTAGAATTCTTTTAGTTGATTTGACTATATTGGATAATGACTTCTTTCAATTAGACATCGGAACACACTTTGCTTCTTTAGTAGAGATCTAATATCTGATTTACATGATACAGGGTCATAAAGAATGGGTGACAGAAGTAAATGTCCTTGGTGTGGTTGAACATCCGAATCTTGTGAAACTCATTGGCTACTGTGCTGAGGATGATGAGAGAGGAATCCAACGGCTTTTGATATATGAATACATGCCTAACAGAAGCGTGGAAGATCATTTGTCGGCTAGGTCAGAGACATCCCTCCCTTGGGCTATGAGGCTGAAGATAGCCCAAGATGCTGCTCGTGGCTTAGTATACCTGCACGAGGAAATGGATTTTCAGGTCATCATTTTACCTATTGAATGTTGATTGATTTGTTTTCCCACTTGATGCCATAAAAAGACGCTCAATCACCTCTTTTTTTCTTTTTTTTTTTTCATTTAGGAAGGCGTAAAAGAATAATCACCTTTTGAGGTCATTAATTTACCTATTGAATGTTGGTTGATTTTTTTTGACACTTAAAGCGTGTTTGATTGACATGAAAAATATATCCTAGAAAAGAAAATATTTTCTTTTTGAGGAAAACAAAAACCTACTTCTCCCAAAGAAAATGTTTTCCTTAAAAACAAGGAAAATTAGGCATATTTTTAAAAGTTGGAAAGTATTTTCCATGAAAAAAATAGCAATCAAATACTTCAAAGTAGGAATTTGGGTGGAAAACTGACATTTTCCGTGGAAAATAAATGCAATCAAACACGCCCTTAGTTTCATTATAGTAATATAATCACTTTTTTTTTTGTGATAATCGTATTCATATAGGAAAGTGTAAAAGAATAATCACTATTTTAGGTCATTATTTTTCCTATTGAATGTTGAATGATTTCTTTTGCACTTAGTTTCATTACAGTAATCATGATCACTTTTTTTTTTCCCTGAAAAAACCTTATTAATTTAGGAAAGGCATAAAAGAAGTTTTGAAGTACGATTTGCAACCCTTCTAACATGATTTAGTCTGACGTTCATCTTTTGTATATAGATCATCTTCAGAGATTTCAAATCTTCTAATATTCTCCTAGATGAGCAATGGAATGCTAAGCTATCAGACTTTGGATTGGCTCGGTTGGGTCCTCCAGAAGGACTAACACATGTATCAACAGCGGTATGGTCAATTACATAATGACATATTGCCTCACTTTTAAGTTTTATGTTCTATTGGAGAAATAAAACTTTTCTGCTTGATTTAAACTTCAGACCTTTTAGATTGGGTATAGAACTGTGGAATTAAGAATTCTTGTTGCTGAACTCTGAACTACATAATGACATATTGCCTCAAGGAATGACGTGAGAATTTTTTATTATCTAATTAGTTTTTGATTACTTCTGTGGTCTAGTTCGTATTAACAAAGACCTCGTTATCAGGTTGTGGGAACCCTGGGGTATGCAGCTCCTGAATACATTCAAACTGGTCGTTTAACATCCAAGAGTGATGTGTGGAGTTATGGGGTCTTTCTCTATGAACTAATCACAGGCAGACGACCATTGGATAGAAATCGTCCCAGAAGCGAGCAGAAGCTCTTAGAATGGGTAAAACTGCATTTATCCGATGCTAAGAAGTTTCAGATGATATTGGATCCAAAACTTGAAAGTAAGAATGTGCTTAAATCTGTGCACAAGCTCTCACTTGTAGCCAACCGTTGCTTGGCCAGACTCCCAAAAACACGCCCAAAAATGAGCGAGGTTTTGGAAATGGTGAATCAAGTTGTGGAGGCATCAACTGGGACAGGCAATCCTCAACCACCTCTAAGGAGTATTGAGTCGATGTCAACTTTTGAGGAAACTGAAGCTAAAAGCAAAAGGAGGTTTATGGATGTGAAAATAGGAGATGCTGGTTGGTTGGTTCGTATGTGGCCAACAAAGCCTGTGAAGACGTGCTGATTGTGAAATAATTGCTAATTTCTTTGGTTTTCGGATATATACAGGAATGTTAGATAGTATAGAGATTGTAATGGATGTCACGGATAAGAAAAGCTCGTCGTCTTACCATCTGTAAACATTACAAAATCTGGATGGATGGAAATGACAACTGTGTTATGTGAATTTAGTTAATGAAATTTTTGTTTGGTATCAAGGCATTTGTTGTTGTGTTTGAGAAACCTAGGTATTGTAAATGCAATGGAATTGTTGAAAATAAGCGAAGAACAGCTCCAAATTATGAGAGCCAATAGGTGGATTCATTCTTCCAACAAATCTTTTCAGGCAATGCGTTAATGTTCTCAATATGGATAATATGTTTATAAGCTGTGCACTTCACGGTCGCCGCCACAGCGTAATTTCCCAGAAATGACAAACATCACTTCCATTTAGACTTATTTTTTGAATATGTAGTTTCAAGAATTGAATAATCATTTCTCGGAGTTAAATATGAAGTTCCTATTTTGTGTAGCTTGTTTATGTTCACAAGATCCATTCTCTACTTTTGACAAGGAAATATTGAGTCAACTTGTTGACTTTTATTCATCGATAAGATTTGTCAACTATTAATCAAACAATCACATTGAACCTTACATTCTTGCAATGCGTTATAACAACGAGTTTGAATGATTGTAAAGCTTTAGCAATCTTGCATAGAAATAACGAAAGGAAAGAACAGTAAGATGTATTCATTGGATACAAACTTTTGAAAGTGTATTTTAGTAATAAGCATTGTGGAAAAATAGACTATACAATCGAACTCGATATCACTTGATGAATAATAACCTGATTGCATGTGAAAGATTAATATGGGTTTGGCAGTTGGCACAACGTGCATGTTATGATGATGAGAAATTGGACCCATGTGTGGAAAAAAAGTAAGAACTTTTAGCAGCCAACTTGCTCATTATTTTGCATATATCAACATCAGAAAGCTACTCTATCCGTCCATGCTTTCGTGTATTCTTGATCTTAAACATGCCCAAAGTTGTAGTTCAACATCGAATTTCCAATGAAACACTCCACCCCCAACAACACTATGGGCGGCCACGCCCTTGACTAGTTTGGGTAGTATGAGCTGTGATTGGCTGGGGAGAGGAAAGTATAATAGTTTGGTATTTTTGTTGACAAGCACGTAAAGTCGAAAATTTAATGTTATTCAAATAAATATTACATACTTTTGAAGACAAAAATTAAAAACTTTCCTAGGTAACTTTCAAGCTATACACATCGAGAATATGAAAAAAATTGTTGGATCCAACCAAATAACTTTAAGCCCCTATTTGGTAGAGATTAAAATAAGATTTTTAATGGATTTTGATAAAACTTAACGAAATATGTGGTTGAAAAATTGTGAATTCCATAAAATATGCGATTAAAATTAAATGTTAATTTTGACTTACATTAAAATTGAATTCTTATCCCTACCAAACAGGGACTAAATCTTTTAAAAATATGTTTAAGATGATACTTTTCTCGTGAAAATGAACAATATGCTATTAGTTATATCGTTTGCATTCCTTTATAGTACTATTCTATTATTTGTTACACATTCGGTAAAATATATTATTTTTTCTCGACTTTATTCATCCCGTAACTTATATATATTTTAATTTAAAAAGAAAATTTGAACACCAATACGTTTGACCCGCTTGATAGAAATGCACGTAGTTTATAGAATCTACTTCATGATGTAATATATTTTTTAAGTTGAATAAAGATCAAAATGTGAACATTTTTTTTCCCCCGTGTGAAGATGGGACCATTTGCTGACTGAAACTGCACCTAGATCCAGTGGAATAATTAAAATTCCTTGATGAATTAATTAAAAATCACTTATGCCGATACCATTTGTGTCACATTGTGCGTCAGGTAAGTAGGAATGGCCAAATTCAGGCCGCAAGAATCATGATTAGTGTGTGTACATTGTACACCAACCAACATTTTTACGCGATAATAGTGCATCACACCCGATAAAATTAAGAAAAAAAGAAGGAAGAAGTAGAAAAATTGACACGATTTATTATGAGCCCGTTTGGTAGAGATTAAAATCGGATTAAAATTGAAAAACTAGTGGTTATTGTTGACTTTTATTAGACGAGTGGGACCCAATAACGATTATATTTTCAATTTTAATTGGATTTCAATCGGTACCAAACGGACCCTATGATTGATATGTTACACCTACTGTAACACTTTTACAGTTGAGGGGATCAGGATAAAAGGGGGAGCAATAGCGAGGATTTCAAGAAAATCATTAGTACTTAGTTTTTTTAAAATGCGTATTTCAAAGTATTAAGAAGAAACGTCTAAAATAAATTCGCATTTTGCACGTTGGAACGAAAAGAATAAAAGAATGACTTACCGTCAAAGTGCAAGGATGGACAACTTATCAAAAGCATGTGACATACATCAATCACTTAGAGTATCTTCAATAAACTCTTTAAATACGAGATGTTCTCTATTTTAAAGAGTCAACATTTAAAATCATGCTCCAAGAAACTCTTTAAATTAACATTTTAATTTAGATAGTGGGTTTGACTCTCTAAATTTCAAACACACTCTCTATAATTAAATATAGTCAAAGTGTTTCAATTTTCAATGTAGGAAATCAATAAAATAATATAAAGAAAAACTGGTTAAAATAAAAGATAAAGAAAAATAATAAATATTTTTTGAGAATAGTAAAATTAGGTGTTGACTGTTGAATATAAATAAATTGATGGGGTATTTCAAAATTTTAATTCTCTAAATTTATAGATGTTTTCCAAATGATAGAATATACTCTTTAAAAATAGAGAGTATCTTGGATATGCTCTTACGCTATTGTTTAGTTATTCTGGTCCGAAGATCAAGCAAGCACAAGCAGAGATCGACATAACAAAACCCTTGGAGCACCAAAGCAGATCCTTGTTTGACAACAACCTATGAGTTAAGATCAGTTAGTATTAATAAATTTTTGAGTTGTGCCACGTGTACATAATAGTTTACCAACAAATGGTGTGATGAAAATTTAATTAGATTAAAATTCCATCAATCAAATAACTTCCTTACTATGTATAAGAAACATTTTTCTAAATTTTTTGATGCTAAGGCCAAGAACAAAGCGTGAAAAAAGTTAGCACCCACCTTATTCGATATATATGTCATTAGTATACAATTATTCTACCGCTGGTATAAAAAAAAAAAAACTCTATCCACCACGACTTAGCTTCCACTTGGCAAAATTTATAAATTGTCAAATTTTATTTCCAACCACACATTTCAATGGATCAACTGATTCTACGACTCATTTTTATCTATTTATAAGTTAAACTATTTATATCGAGCTTGAGAGAAACATAAGTGTAAATTGGATGATCAAGTAGAAATAATTTAAAGTTGGGTGATCAGCATAAACAAGACTCTTAACTTTGAGGATTTCCTCCAAACTTGTAACACTATACTTTGAATTGAGTTGGGTGTCCGCTCATTGTCTACACATTGTTTCACACTCACACCTGTCTATATGTAAAAAAATTGACCATTGTTCCGAAAAAAGTGTCGTTAAAATAAAGCATTCTGCTACGTGTACGTTAAGAGTTACACAATGACACAATCTTTTCTTCCAATATTTTTCATCCTAGTCATATTACGTAGTACCTATGTACAAATTTGACTTAGAAGTTGCAGTCCCTTTACCCAGACTGTATATATACACTTCTCCTCTTCCTCTAATTCTCATTATTATCCCCTCTAACACACCCACAAACTATACATATATACCCAAACAAAATACGTACAGGCACTCACACATGACATACTTTGATATATACATTTTGGAATTTGCTAGCATTTAATTGAAGGTGAGTTTCGGTTTTGTCGAATTGATTGTGTGGTTGAGTGTTTTTTTTTTTTTATTAAGTCTGCGTTGGATTTCGAATGCGATTTGGAATTGCTTTCCGATGAAGTTTCGAATTACTATCTTTCATGTATACCTTTAAGTGCCTTTTACGTTTACTTACTGATGCAGATGTAAATTCTCTCTTGGATATTTAATGGAAACGATTGATTTACTAGATTTAAGGTGTCTGCAGTTGTGGGTTGTTTTATTACGCTCGCGCGAGTTTGTTTGTGTTTCAAAAGTGAAATTTTAATTGGAAAGGATTAACAGGAAGGCCTTGATGGATTTTTGAATTCCAAACCAATTATTTGAAATTAAAACTTTAGACTGAGGTCTTAACGGATGAACTAAAAGTGAAGGGGCATGAATATATTCAAATATATGTGAATTGAATCTTTATAGGAAAGTATATTCAATTTTAGCATTTCTGAATGGGGGAAACTACGTTAGAATAAAGATCACAACTTTTCCGGATAATATGTTGTCAAATAATATGGAAATCAATCAATCCCATGTGCTCTGACTTGAATTGTGGTTTTAGATCTATTGGTATTTCTAGAATTCCATTCCCAAGCTGTTGATTCCAAGCCACTGAGAGTGTAAGTTTAACACATCATGCACTTGCACATATAGGGATCAACCATTAAAAAACTTGCGATGTGGATGCATTCACCAGTTTTATGAAATTTTTATTTAGTAATTTCTTAGTGGTTATCATTTTCAAATTCATCTACTATAAAAGCGGTTGAAACTTGAGGGATCTTGTTTTTCCAAGAACATTTCTGGAAACTAATGATTTGGAGGAGAAAGATTTTTATGAATGATCTGGCTTTGTAAGATGGTTAAGGAAAAGCCGCTGATTTTTGGGTGATTAGGTTGACAGTTAACCCCTGTTTGATGGTCATTGTTGAGGAAAAATGATGTTTTGAATAGTGATTTTTGGAGAATGTATGGTTAAAAAGTAGGAAAAAGTTTTGAGTGTACGTACAAAATATTTTATTACGTGAATGTATGATTGAAAATGAATATGAGAACTAAAGAATTTTGTTTTAAAGGAAGACAAATAGGGGCTTAATATAATTATTCATTTGAAGCTGTCTAGATGCTCTATTTTTCACGTGTTAATGTCGATCTAGTTGACTTCAACACTAGAATATAGGTACTTCTGTGAAGCTTCTTATTTGTCCAGACAGAGATGGCTTTCAGACAGTTGTGAATGATTCTTTGAACATATTGTGATGATGCCTTTGACCATGTCTGGATGTGGGAGTTAAGAATAGTTACTAATGCAAAACTCCTTTAGGAACTGTGTCGGAACACTCCCAGATGTGAAACCAATTTCTGAAACTCAAACCTCGCTATTTTAAACACGGACCGAAAGTGTACTAAGGACCATATTAATTGGAAGTAGGATGTTTCATGTGGATGTGAGCGTGCATTCCGATCCATTTCGACAATTGTTGGCTTTCTTTTGGACAGAGCTTCAGCACAAGTGAGGCAGCTATGGGCCAAACAGCTCGTTTTACATTATGCTTTGAGGTTTCTATGCTTCCTACCTTCCAAAAAACCAAAAAGGTCAATTGTGCCTTCACTGCTCCCCTGCTTCAAAATTGCTTGGATTTATATTCTCCCAATCAAGATATTGCCAATCATTAATATTTCAACAACATTCAACCTGTGCCAAGACTCAATTTCTAATAACTTGATTTAATAAATCATTTTGCTTAAGCTAGATCTTGATAACTTGATTTATGAGTAAATTAGAGCTAATTGTACTCTGAATTGGAAAACATTTAAGAGACCTGGCGCAGGAGAGGAGAAAATAATTGAAGATATTAGAATTTCCCATCAATGCTTCATGTAGTGCGTCTTTTGAAGTGTTATGCAGGATATTTATTTTAGTAGTTTATGTGCTAGAGCTGAATACCTTTCTGCATTTCAGTTTTAACTTTACTGATTACGGTTATTACTGTTGCATTAATGCTGATGAAATTTGGAGAGCATTACTTGTTGGGCAAATATTTTTCTATTGTTGAGTAGATTAGTTATGCCTTTTCATCCTCTGTAGCTGGGAGCTGTGTTGATGCAAGCTTAACTGGCATCACCATAATTTTCTTGGACAAAGGCATATCGCTTAGCAGTCTTTGAAACAAATAATAATGTATGAGCCAGAATCAGATGCTGCTTCTTGGGGTCTTTTCAACTTGGACCAAATCTTCAATAATAATTACTATGGAGACCACACTCAACACGACGTGAAAATTTCCCATGAATGGTATGCGAATGATAGTCATTGCGATACGGAGTGTGACAACATTGACAATGATGAGAGTATTGCTCATGCTCTTCTTCAAGAAGAATTATCACAATTATCAATTGCAGAAGCTCCTGAATTATCATGTTCTGTGGAAGACTACTCGCAAGACTCCAATGCTGTCCCAAATTGGCAGAGCCCTTCAAGTAACTATAATCCTGGTTGTCGCTTCTCTGATCCCTGCTTCTCTGATATATGATAATCTACGCTGATACGTTTCTGATAGAATCTACAGACTATGCAGGACAAGATGGTCTTGGAGAGACTGATTATGTGGGAAGTTTATGCTCCAGTCCTGGTGATAGATCATGTGATGGAGAAGATTATTCTTATACTTTGGAAATTACAGATGAGTCAGAGCTTGATGGAGAAGTCGAAAAGAGGTTATACCAAATGATTCCTGTTCCTGTAAGTATAGGCTCTGTGCAGACTTTTAGTGCCGTATGGATCTTGTGACTCACTTCAGCCTTTTAATTCTTGGTTTCTTTAACGTTGTTGATTATAATAATACCTGGTGACAGTTACCATATTGGCGTAGCAACATAGACGGTGCTTGCAATTGCAAAGTCCCGTAAAAAATTTGACGCCCTCCTTCTGTATAGAAATTGTACAAAACAGTATTATGATTTTATCTTGTTTAATAATGTCTTATCTTCAGCTTTAAATTTCAAAAATTTTATATCAGTGTTAAAAGTTGTGTAAATTTTTTTCCCCATTTTATTTCGCATATTGTGAGTATTATGAGTAGAATACCAACAACTTCTTGTTATATTTTCTACTTATGAAGTCCATGATATCTTGTACTGAGTATAGTTCTATTAATGTCTTAGTGTCTGATTTTTGTATGATGATATGTTATGCCAATAGCCATTTGTCGTTTGCACCTCGTGCCCATTGGTAAAAATATGTTCAGACCCCGAAGGGGTTCTTCAGCAAATCCTGATATGGATTCTTAGCTTGCTTCAGAATCAGGACCTTCATAAATACCCAAGCAAATAAATACACCCTGAATCTGTTTTATGCTATTGTTCAAACATATTTGATGCACCAAATATATGAAGAAATAATGCAATTATAACTTTTGAACTTTCCGATAATCAGTTGACACAGTTTTATTTTTATGTGCTTGAATGATATCAGTTTCTAAAGTAGAACTAAAAGCAATTATTCATTTGTTAATGCAGCACGTTCCAAGAATTAATGGAGACATACCTTCAGTTGATGAAGCAACCTCTGACCATCAAAGGCTGCTAGATAGGTACTTGTAGTTCATGTGCATGCATAGCCACCCCCAACCCCCTTCCCCTTAAATGTTGCAACTGCTTCGCATGTATCTGTTTCGAGTATGCAGATTAAGGTTAGAAAGGGGAGGGAGATTCGACTTATGGCTGAACAAAATGACTGTTCTGTAGTGGCTAATCTCAGTTTTTACTAATGGCAAATGAAAGATATTAACCAAATCTCGTTTAATGTACATTTGAATCTGGAACTGGCTCAGTTACCAGAGTTGAGGACATGGAATGGGCTAAGAAAATAGAGATAGCCAGTGTTTGAATACTTTCCAAATCCCTTATCACCCCTCAAGACTTGAACTGTGATTGCTTGACAGTGTATGATGACTTACCCACTGGTTCCAACCAAGTGTTGGTCTCTTGCTATGGTGGTTGTTAAGTTACTGAGAAATACGTGAAACTCCTCCATGCACTCATGGGCTAAGAAAGTAGGGTATAGCCAGTGTTCAAATATTTACTGAATCCCTTTCAGTGTCATCCCTTGAGACTTGAACTGTGACTGCTTGCCAGTGTTTGATGACTTACCCACTGGTTCCAACCTCTCTTGATATGGTGGTTTTTGAAGTTACAGTGAAATACACGAGAATCCATGCAATCTGGCCAAAATTATGTTTTGTTAGATATAAGCTTTTGCTCTCTGGCCAAATTTATATTTTGTTAGATATAAGCCTTTTTCTGTTCGTCCTGACCCATCATGCATATCAACTATGGTTCACTTGGGTTTTTGCAGATGGTAAGACCTAAATTGCATTGTTTGTTTTTCACGAGTTATGCATTCTATTGTGCTTCATGATAAGTGAATGAGCGGAACATATGATCAGGATTTGATGTTGGATGGTGTTTGGTTTCAGATTGCAGTTATACGACTTGGTTGAGCACAAAGTTCAAGGAGATGGGAACTGTCAGGTCAATTGATACATCTTTTTTTCCCGAAAACATTTTATTGTTTTAAAATAAAATTAACGATTTGCTAAAAAAATCTCTATCTAAGTTTCTCCATCACGTGTCCTTTTCATCCATTCTGCATGTCAAGTGATTATTTATCAGGATTAGTTATTTTGTCATTCATGTCCCTGCATGCTTTTGCTCAGCCAGTTCTGGTGGTTCTTGAATTCTATGCTTGAATTTGGAAATATGTTGGCTTTTGGCCCATGTGATATGGCTTTTGCTTTTGCTTTTGATTTTGCCTCCTGTAGAAGAGCTTTTTGAGGAAATTGCCTTTATTTTTGTTTGGAAACTAACTCTGAGAGGTTGCTCAATTGGTCATGTCTTGGGTTTGCTTCTCAATGGTCACCAATTCGAGTCCCCTCAGGGCCACTGAGGTGAGTACCCGGCCGTAAACTTCAGACCGTGAGATTAGTCGAGGTGCGCACAAGCTGTCCGGACATCCACGGTTATCAAAAAAAAAAATTTGTTTGGAAACTAATTTTTAAAAGTGTTTCCTATTCTGGAAGTGTTTTTAAAGGAAGTCACATTTGACCAACTTTCTCTAAAAGTTCTTTCATAAAATTGGTCAAACAGGTTCAAAAGAAATTTTTGGGTCTCAAAAGCTCATTTTGGCTTTTCAAAAACCATGGCCCCTTATCTTTCTTATAAGTTTTTATTGCATTAGAAACATAAGTCGTGGTATGTTTGATCATGTGAAGTTGTTCTGGTTACTTCTGCTTTAGCATAGCAATGAGAAATTTTTTTATATGTATCCATAACATTTGAATTTTTATTTAGATAACTATGCTTTACCTTTCCTCTCTTTCCTCCAGTTCCGTGCTTTATCTGATCAATTCTATCGAACTCCTGAGCACCACGAATTTGTGAGACAGCAAGTTGTTCATCAGGTTGTCTTGTAGTTATAAAAAAAAGATTTTCCACGATTTATTTCTTGCTGTATACTTGGGTTCTTTTCCTGCAGTTCATCTAATGCCTCTGTCTTCCTATACATTGGTTGGGTATTTTCAGCTCAAAGCTCATCCAGAAATGTACGAGGGATATGTTCCCATGGAATATGGTGAATACCTGAATAGGATGTCCAAGTACTATTAAAGTCTTTGCCTTGTTTTTTATATCAATAGTTAAATTTCTTTTCCCTTTGTGCTGGAAATCGCTTTAATGCTTACCTTTGAATATTTAATGAACAGGAGCGGGGAGTGGGGTGATCACGTCACACTGCAGGCTGCTGCTGATTCAGTATTCATTACCATGCCTTGTTATCTTTTTTCATTCATTTAAATGATGGTATATGTAATTAGAACTGACCAATCCAATCCCGTCTTTCTTTGTTGTCAGTATGGTGTGAAAATTCTTGTATTAACTTCATTTAAAGACACCTGTTACATTGAGATTCTTCCCAAGGACCAGAAGTCAAAAAGAGGTAACTGTTTGGGTTTCTTAATATTGCGTTATTAATTGTTACACGAATTAATAGTTGTAGTTCTTGCCAATGATTGATAGAGTATTAATTATAGGCTAGTCAGGTGATTGACAGTTGAGATTCTTGCTGTTTTAATGCTTTGAGTTTGACGACATGCTTCGTGCTGCAATAATATTTCTATCTATTTGAGAAAGGGAAATATCATTAATCCGAACTACTGAGAGCATTTAGCAACCTGAAACGGGAAACAAAAGAAAGAGGGACACATGATTTAAGGTGGTTCACTTGCAGCGCGAGAGTTACATCTACTTGATGCCGCTGCAGAAATTTATATATCAAAGGAGAGAGTTATCACTTGTTTCTAGACTCATGCCTCTCTTTGTTTTTTTCTCTACCACCAAAAGAGTCTTGCCCTAATACCCTTTATATAGGAGGAAATATTAGGGTGACCTAATACGTGTGAGTTTTCTAACTTACCCCTATAACGCTTAAAAAGCTTTCACCTCGAGGAAATGGGTGGAGTATAATTAGGCCCCACACATTGAACAATGTTTAGGGCACATGGAATGCTCACTCGTGTGCTCAAAATTCCCATGTCAGAAAAATGGCAAAACTCAGCCTCCAGCTAGATGGAAAAACCAAACTTAAATAGCACTCCTCAGGGCTCACAGTAGCACCCGGTCATGCAGGTCAAATTGCAGAAAGTTTCTTAATCAAAATATTTTGACTAGCTCATCAAAGAAAAGGAATGTAAGAATATCTATATCCTTGTGAAAGTAATGTAAGAATTTCAATACTCATTGGAAAATGGTCTTTGCACTTCAAAACAAAAATAACGTATACCAAGAAACATTGTGTGAAACTCCACCGATTATTTGTCAATATTGAAAAACTCCAAATCTGTACACATTCCCCCTGCTCCTCAATGAGACATGTTCTTAAGACCACATTTTCTATTTGTAAATTGCAAGTTATTTAGTTATTTATCATTTATTTTATTTTATTTTTGTGGGGTGGGTAGGTTTGGATAAAGTTTGCAAGGGAAGTAAGTGTATAGAAGCACCAGAACTCTATCTAGTTTAGACATTCACTCTCAACTTTGCAAACGCGGTGCAGTTTGTTGCGTTTATCAATTTAAGAATCTGTTTTAACACACAATCAGGCATAGGACTGATTTTGCTGAATCTTATTTCTCCACTGGCATGGTTTATCGCCTTAGTTATGTTTGTTCTTGTGCAGTCATATATTTGAGTTTCTGGGCAGAAGTACATTACAACTCAATCTATCCTCAAGGAGGTAATCAATCTCTCTTGATTTGATTACAAGATAAAAAAAGACACTGGGAATAAGAAGAGAGCAAAATGAAACACTTTCAAATGCAATTTGTGTTTAATGTTAACCTAACTTCTATAAACAAGGTTTTTGCATGACATTATGCATTATACTGAGCTTTCTAAATCACTAATTTATGAAATCCACAAGTTAATATTAAATACAACTTTCTTGTCTGTCCATACTAATCCAAGTAAGTTATATTTCATTGTTCAGATTTGCCCCCAAGTGATTTCAAGAAGAAGAAGAAGTGGTGGAACTTTCGTAACAAGCATTTGAAGTATTTAACCATTTGAACTATACTTGGAAAGTATTTAGTTCCCATTTTGGTTAAATCTCCATAATCTTTCTTAGGCTGATTTTGCTGTACCTCTGTTTCAGTTGTACAGTTAAAGGAGAAGAACTTTAATGCTGTTTTTTTTTTTTTCTTTATCAATCACTATATATTTTTCTGTACTCGTATAACTATACGAGTAATATTATATAGCATTTTCGTATTGCAAACGCGGTGCTATTAGTGTGCTTCTGGCTTATAGCCAATTTTAAATTGGTGGGGTGGTTTGAATATGAAAATTGTATTCTTCACAACAGCAGAGTACCACAAAAGGAAATTCAGTGGTCCACACAGGTACTGCCTAGTCTTTTCATATAAACTGGGTTCCATGGCAGTGCAGTGGCCCACTATAAAATAAACCATGTTTGACTAAGAAATCCTTCTACGAGCCATTTTGAATGTGCCATCACATGCTAGAAATAGAATAGCATAGTCAAATTTCACCCGACTCAATCCCAAAACTTGCAAGGAGAACTCCAATCATTGTTTCTTGGCTATGGCTGCCCAATCTCTTTCACAAAACAAGTGATTTTTTGCTTTCAATAGCTGATTGAACCGTTAGTGCGATTTTGGCCTAACAATATTGGAAATTCTTTTTCTTTCTTAGTACCGTCCGATTCTATCGAACTTTGAAACCATCATAAAGATAGTTATTTCCTTTGAATTTAGTAGCAATAAATACAATAGAATACATTGTAATCTAACGAATTGGAACCCATAAAAAAAAAAAGGTTAATTTTCAGCATTTTGTATCTTGTTGGATTGGGAGTTAAAAAAGAATTTTTTGTGCAAATAGGAGCCATTATATAATTATCAATAATGTACATATTTCTCGTGTACATTCGTCATTTGACCACATAAAGAATTGAATAATCAAAACGAGATGAGACCCATTTTCAACTTATTCCTTAAATGGCCCTGATTATGTTTTACCTATCCATTAATGCCATTAAATTACTAGTATCTACTGATCTTCAACCACTCCACGGTGCCTCTCTTCCGCTTCCGCTTCCTCCTCCTCCTCCTCAGCCGCAGGCTGCAGTAGCAGAGCCGTGAACGGCATATGGCGATACGCATTGGGATCAAACTCCAGCCCCATTGGTGGCGGCGATGACTGGCAGAGGTCCAGCCTACAGCTCGGCGGAAGCATTGGTTGCAGGACCCTATTCATCGGAGCCTGTACGGAAGCGGGAGAGCGGGACAGGGGAATGGTGGGGGCGGTGGAAATGTTGTCAGCAGGGACGGTTCCGGTGCCGGTTGCGGCGATGATAGCAGGTTCGGCTTGTCGGAGAAGCCATTCGATGGTCTCCCCGTCAGATCGGTGGCCAAGTTCCCGCGTCAACTGAAACACCCGGGCGGCGCATAAAGCCGGTATTCTCACGCGGCGGCCCCGGCCATTGACTTTAGTGTGCCTGTCCTTGGTTGACAACGAAGACCCATTTGCAGTTCTTGAAAGACCCAACTTTGTTTTAGCAGGTTTAGCAGCTGAGGACTCAACAGCAGCGGCGGTGACGGGATGTGGAAGGACAGTCCTGAGTGGCTGAACAAGGTGGTGGCAGGAGGGTTGCACTGGCATCGGGCTGTGGTTATCAGATGAGAGTTTGTAGAGGGCCGTTTCCGAAGCCATGTGATAGGCGGAGCGCAGTGGAGAGATGCAAAAAGAGGACTAGGGTTTTTGGTACTCAGGAATTAGGATATTTTTGTAAGTAAAAACTGAGTTTATGTTAAGGTTAGGAGACAAATGGCCCCACAAAAGACCGAGTGGGGTCCGTTTTCTAGGTGATAACATCTATTTACCCTTTGGCGTATGGACTTTGGGCCCACAGTTTCAGACCAATGGGTTGGTCTTTTACCAATAATTATTTTTGTCTGCAACAGTAATCAGTCATCATGGGTCCCACCAGACACGTTATAATTGCATTGCACTTTTATTTAAAAAAATAAGTGTCTATTTTGAGTCGGATTAAATTTTGATTTTTATCTAAGTTAAAGTCAAACAATCAATATCAACCACATCTTTCGTGGATCCAATATCTTTTGAACGACACATTTCAAATTTTTTTATCCCAATCCATTAAAAATCTGATTTTAATCCACACCAAATACTCTCTAAATAAATTCATACTTCCACATCGTTTTGTACTACCTATAATACAAGTTACTGATTTTTTTTTTTATTTTTTTTCAGTAATTTTGAAGTACGAAGTACTTTATATCACCACTAAAAATTTGAGACTCACTGTTTAATTGGGATTCAGATTACTAAGGGGCCGTTCTCTTCGTGTATATGTTAAGGTTAGGAGACAAATGGCCCCACAAAAGACCGAGTGGGGTCCGTTTTCTAGGTGATAACATCTATTTACCCTTTGGCGTATGGACTTTGGGCCCACAGTTTCAGAGCAATGGGTTGGTCTTTTACCAATATAATTATTTTTGTCTGCAACAGTAATCAGTCATCATGGGTCCCACCAGACACGTTATAATTGCATTGCACTTTTATTTAAAAAAATAAGTGTCTGTTTTGAGTCGGATTAAATTTTGATTTTTATCTAAGTTAAAGTCAAACAATCAATATCAATCACATCTTTCGTGGATCCAATATCTTTTGAACGACACATTTCAAATTTTTTTTATCACAATCCATTAAAAATCTGATTTTAATCCATACCAAATACTCTCTAAATAAATTCATACTTCCACATCGTCTTGTACTACCTATAATACAAGTCGTGGGTCTTACTAATTTTTTTTTTTTTTTTTCAGTAATTTTGAAGTACGAAGTACTTTATATCACCACTAAAAATTTGAGATTCACTGTTTAATTGGGATTCAGATTACTAAGTTTTGTATTATTGGAGTATTAGAAATTTTGTTCGCCTTACTGAATGCTTGAATAATAATTAATTGATAAGTTTTGAGTCCTATGAAATATGTTAAACATAATTCATTTTTTGATAGTTGCTTATAAGTTGTGAATCTTATGAAATGTTTGAATAATAAGTATGTAATAAGTTATGGATTTTATGAATATGTAATGAAAAAATATGTTTGACCAAAGTTATAATATAAGCCACGCCAAACATAGTTCCAAATGCATGTTTGGCAAGTGATTGGATTTAAATTAAGTGATTGTAAGATAAAGAGTCTTATAAAACGTGTAGATAACAAATGAGTAATGGTTATAAATGTATGAATAAAAATGATGTTTGACCGAAAGGGACACTTTCCACACTAGATGATTTGGAGTCGAACTATCTTGTTCATTGCAAGAATATGCCTCTCAACGATTAACTTAAAATCTTTAACTTGAAGTTGCCTTGCATTAATACTTGTTGATTTGGCTATTATACCCAAAATTGAGTTGGATCTGGTGGATAATTAAAATCTTCGTGACAATTTATAGAACAATTTAAAGTAAATTTAGTAGAATAATTGCGAGAATATTGTAAAAGAAAGAGAACAATGTCATTAAAAGTGTTTTCCTAGTATTTTTCAAGGGATCGCTTAGCTCAGACTTTTGTAATGAACCATTGCCCCTATTTATAATCCTCTAATCAAGGGCTTGCCGCTTTGTCCCATCATACTACAGTGTCTAGCCTTTACTTGTATGTCATTGTCTTATTTGAAGGAAGTTGATTGAAAGTTTAAGTTCGACCGATTAGGCTATTATTGTACGAATAATGCCTAGTGTACAGGCCAATTGTTCACATGGGTCTTACAGGCCTCTCACAAGGGGGTGGGTCCCACATGTATTAAAAAAATAGGGTGGGCCCAACCTATGCGTGTTGTCTGGCAGGAAACCTGTGAAATCAATCCCTGTACACCAAGCGCTGTTCTTCATTGCACCTAGTCTTGGATGTGACCCATGTCATGATTTTAACACTTTCTCCTAATTGGTAAATAATATAGTGCTGCGCGAAAGGTGTCACTCGTCTTGTTTGGAATGGTTGATGGGGGTGCTGGCGTCATCGGAGAGCAAACATTCGGTTGGGTAATAATTATGTTTATTGAAATGGTGACTTGTGGATTTGACTATTAATTCACAGGCTAACTTTTTTTAAAAGTTGTGTACTTTTTAAGAGAAATTAGTAAACCATGCCGATCGTTCTTAGGGTCCGACCCCAAGTCCCAACAAATCTCTCAACCGATTTATTTGCTTTCGATATATACTGAGTTTGTTAATTATAATTGAGCCATAGGATGAGTTTAATAATACTAAGCCCCTGTTTGGGCCATATTTTTTTTCATTCACATTCTTCTACTCATTTTCAACCACACATTCTCCAATAAAATAATATTTTACATCACATCAATAACTTTTCCTTCTTTTTCAACCACATATTCCCCATTACATCAATCAAAAAAATGCATTCTTTTGAAAATAATGTGCACCAAACGGGAGCTAAAACGATTTTAAGATAGAAACATTGAAAGATAACATTCGAGGCCATTGGGTACTAAAGAATAAGATGAATAAAAATTTTATTTGGGCATTTTAGTTGTTTGAAAGCCACCTCAAAAAGAATTAAAGATACAATAATCAATATTGGTTGGAACAGTTTGGTGATATAATAACATTGGAGGAAGGCTCTTTTGAGGCCAGGAGTATAAGGGGTGCTCGAACCCTAGTCAATTTGGGCATAACCCACGGTTTACCTACGCCAGTTACTGAGGGATCGGTAGCTGGTTGTCCATAAAATTAGTCTGGCTAAATTAGTATATCTGGGTACCAAAAAAAAAAAAAAAAGATACAATAATTTTGTAGGTAATTATTGATGGCTATTTAATTATATATTAGGATATGTAAAAATAATCATACAAAGTTTGCAACTCTCATTAGAACCCCATATATGGGTCCAGAGATTTTTGGATTGGAGGAAGGTCAACAATATTACAGTGAATCAAAAGGGATTTGATTTCATAAGTTATGTTTCACTTATTATTCCTAGCTACATGTTTGGCTAAACTTAATAGTAAGTAAAAGGTATTTTTAAATGAGTTTTTGTTTCCAAAGTCGAGGTACTTCTTTCTTTTAAAAACATACCGGTTTTGGGTCAAATCCGGCCTGACCCGACCCATTGCCCACCCCTGCTGCTTGACTTATTCCTTGAGCAAGCGGATTGACCGAGTTTTTACATTATACAAAGGAGTCTAAAGAGGCCATTTTTATGAGAAATGACATAGTGGTGGTAGGAAAACTTTGTAAATCTCCTCATTCGTTATATCGAATTTTTTTCCCACGTCACATGTTGTCATTTGACAATTTTAAAAACAACCTATCTTTTCAATTAACAATTTTTTGTCACTTACAACATTGTACAAATTGATTAAAATCCTAGTTGTCAAACCTTTCTAGTAGCCACGAGAATTTAATATATGCCAATTGCCTGGTGCTTCACATTGCTGCCTTTGAAGATATCTAGAAGGTTGATTGAAGCTCGTAAGGTTAAGACGCCCCTGAGTTTTGACTTACAATCTATGACTAAATGGATGTAAGTTTCTTCTTCAGCTTTAATTGAAGAATCATGCTACATGTTAAAGTTTTATCTCCATGATAAAAAAAAATATATCCTAGTAAATATAAGATTGACAATATTATGGATTCTGCTATCAATGTAAGATATTTTACATTATTTCTTTCCTCATAATGTTTTGTCAATATGATAGGAATTACTTGTACAAATACAGCACATTCTATGTAATCAAATCATTGAATAAGAGATTCTTCTTCGACAAACATTATTTTTTTTCCGTTATTCATAATTTTTCATGCTACATGAACATCAATATTGACATAAAGCTTGACATAATGCAACATAACATTCTATCATTGAATATTTTAAAAAATAATTAATTTTTTCATCCAATCATCTACTACCACGTACAATTATGTCAATCTGAAAAAAGTAGTTTTATCCCTAATTGAATATTTGTGGAATTATGTATACAAACAGACGTGGCCTGCAACTTGTGACATGCGTTCTAAAAAGTTTAATTTCCTTTTGAACTCAATTAATTTATTAAAAGTGCTTCTTCTAATTAAAAAAACTTTTAGAGAAAATTAATTCAACGACTTCTTCTAAAAACTCTTCAAAAAGGTAGTGCTCTTTTAAAAATAAATTTACAAATACTGTCAAACTTTCTCAAAAATTTATTCTACAAGAAGCAAAAGCATAAGCAAAAATCCTATACAGATCCTTAGTCCAAGTTTGGTTTAGTTTAATCATAAGATGACATGAATTACATATGAATAAGTATTAGCACTGCTGGATTGAAGCAAACAAAACAAGTTAACTTAAAAACTATTCAGGAGAATGCACAGATGTTACAGAACTTTGCTTTAGGCTCAAATCTGCCAAATCAACAGGGTGTGGGTGTCATGGGTGGAAAACACTCATTTTCATTTTTTTTCCAATCTTCAAAGTACTAAATTACGAAACCTTAAGATACAGGTTTAATATGATAAAATCTTTTTCTGTAAACATTAATAAAACATAAGCTAGAAAGAGTATCATAACGCGTAGAAGTAGATAAACGACCTAACTATATAGGTCATCTTCATCAGCTGCACCAGCAGAAGCGGCAAAAGGGTCGGACCCAGTAGCACCGGCATTGGTCTCAGCAAATCGGAATTCAGTACCGAATCCTCTTGACTGCTGCAATGTCTGAG
>CAIGRS010335660.1:0-22133 GCA_903798395.1 Fraxinus floribunda
TTCTTCAAATATATACATCAAACAAGCTCTAGATATATTTGTAGATGAGTACGTGCGTGAAAGTGTAGGCCATATGAGGATGTTTAATTTCACTGAAAATTTTTACGAAAAGAATTATTAAAAATAACGTGTTTTTAAAAATCACGATGAACGAACTTTAGAGGTTAAAAGACCGAATTACGATGATCAAGTTTAGAGGGCAAAAATAACAATGAAAATGGTGGATTCTAATTAATTAGGATCCGTTTGATTCCAAGAGTGGAAAGAAAATGAATTTCAGGGAATTGAATTGCCTAAAATTGTTTTCCTGAAAATTGTCAATTAACTGTATTTGATTGGTATAATTGATATAATTTTTCACTTTGAAAATGTTGAAATTTTAGATATTTTGGTGTTCGTTTGACTTTGTTTTCCATGAAAATTGTTTATTAAAGGGATTTTTTTTACAATTGGAGATAGAATTTGTTTCCATTACCAAAAAAAAGATGGAAAACCATTTTTCTCACCAAAGTGGTGGGAAAACCAATTCAATGAAAACATGAAAAAAGGTCACCTAGGGGGTTAGGTGGTAAATGTTTTGCCAAGAAAAAAATTGCTATCAAACAAGATGAAAGTTGGAACTTGGGAAAATATGATGAATCGAACGAGGCCTTCCGCCTTAGTGTAAATGTGGTTTGGATTGTCTAGATTCGAAATTGGTTGACAAATATGTTTGAAAAGTATTTATAAGCCGTTTTAAGTTATAAAAAAAAAAGTCACATTGCTAATTAATCGAACCAAATGGCTTTGCTTTAAGTTACATGCTTCAAAACTAATGTTTCCAATTATGAATCATTTGTTTGAAAAGTCACATCCCAACTCCTGAAAGAAACATTCAAAAGAAAAGGTTGTAAGGTGTAACACAGGCTTTGAAAATAACTTTGCTTTTATCTAGAACACCATGTTTCTTGCTGACTTTGGAGATTGCGTCCATAAACTTCAAGCGATTGTTTCTAGAACATAAAAGTTTTTGAATTTTATTAAATTGTCACCTTTAAAAATTAATAAAATGATTATAAAAGATTTTAATTTATTAATTCCTTCACGTGCACAAGAAAATATTTTTTCATCAAATGCCTGATTAAACTTGAATGATACTTAAATTAAAATAATTATTTATTCTTTTTATTTTATTTTATTAACTTGCATGGGTTTTCACTTACAGGGATTCCAGTTTTAATTAAATTACTAAACTTAAACTGACTGCTGTATTAAATACTTCTATTGACTTCATCCTTGCACCAACAATAATGCTTTGAAAATGAATATTCTTAGGTTGATTTATGACAATTTTTCAACCATAAATTAAGTTTTATTCTTGAAAAACACAAGGTTGATTGATTTTGATAATTGCCCTCCTCTTTTGATATTATCTTCATCCATTTAATCTAGAATAAAGCTAATTTGCCAGAAAAATTTGGCTAGATACAGTAACAGAAGATGTTGTGGCGAGAGGTAATAGGGTGGGGGAAAGCTGACTATATTTGAAATAGTCTAATGATGAAATATTATGTGGTATTATGTCAAACTTTCTATTCATGTAGCTGATTGTTTAATCTACTTTATTAAATTTGCAATTTATATTTCTTAGCACTAATATGGAGAGAAGAATTAGAAATTTCGAAAGAGCGTTTTAGGCAGGAATTCCGATATCCAAAACCTACATTCGGATCACTGGATTAGGCTGTTCAAGAAATTGTGCGTAAAATTAGAGGACATAGTACTAGATAGAAAATATCATGGCAAGTTAAGGTGGATAATATTTATAAACTTTTTATTCGAAAACAAAAATAAATTAATCTTATCTTTCTTATACAACTAGTTGTTGACACGTGCGTTGCACGAATTTTGTATTCGTTGTGATTTTGTAACTGTAGAAATTGTAGATGAAAAAAAATAGTTTAAAATTTATTGGATTAGTCAAGAGTCTTGAGATCATATTATTGTTTCACTAATACTCCATATAACAAGGTGATTATTTCAAAAACTGATATTACAACATAAAGAAACTCACCAAAAATAAAATTGAAGACATTAGTGTATGTAGAACATGACAGTACATAATAATAGAAATGTTTGACATACATAAAGATTGCATGTTTACAGGAGTAAGAAATATTTGATTCGTTAATTAATAAAGCATGCATCCAAAAATGAAAATGCATAACAAAGAAGTTGTAAAAGGATACCATGCAACATTTACAAAATTAAGCCAATGAGTTGGATGGAACTTATGTGTGTATGCTAAGACATAATGGATAATTATTGCATTGTCATTGCCGTTTCTTCTCTGGGTTGTTTATAAACGTCGGGATTTGAGTATCCAATAAATATTGGAATAATTGCATCAAATCAACTAAATCACCTATCTAATCCCTCAAAAAAATGTAAAATATATCCAGTGAGTATGTGTTGTATTCTCTGGTGTTCGGACACGACATGAGTATGGGTATGAGATATGTGTCGGATCCTCTTTTCTTCTTCCCACTTTTTGCTATCTGTAAACCTAGGGTCACCGTCGAGAGGGTAAAAAAAGGTGGCGGCGCTAGATTTTCCCTTCTTTTTCCTTTTTCTTTCCATTTTTTTCTTCTTTTTTTCCTTTTTTCTCTTTTTGTATCGGTTAGGGTTATGTTTCCATAAAATGAAAACGGATTTCATATAGTGCTACTTAGTGTTCCATTAAATCCAAATTGCAATCAAATCCCTTATTTTTTATTTTATATAATAATTAGTAATCTCATAATGGAAACTAAACTCCAGAACTCTATTTTATTCATCTTAACCTCATATTCAATGTGTATTTCATGCTTTGTGAATGATTGATTTTGGCCTAATGAAAAACTGAAATTTAAAAGATGTGAAATTTGAACTCTTTTTAGTCATATTCCCGCATCCTATATTTTAGAAAATAAAAGATCCGACACTTGAATACGTACAAGTACCTGATAACCGTACCCAAGTTCGAGTATCATAGGTTGTATTTTCTAGATTACGTATATAGGTTGTTGTAAAGAGTTTTTTTGTGTGTGGGTAAGTTAATAGAATAGACTAATCACATTTTACACAAGTCACATTTCCCCTATTAAATCAAAAAAAAAAAGGTCACCACTCCACCACCATCCCTAACTGAAAAACCTTCTCCACCCCATTCATATGACTCATTCACAAGTCATGGGTTCTACCCAATCACCACCACGAAGTCGGAGCTGGCCCGAGTGTAGAAACCTGCGTTAATGGCAGAGCCACCGCCCAAAACACACGTGTGGTGGTTGAAAACGCCGTCCGTTGAGAGAAAAAGATGAGAAGCTGAGGTTGTGGAGGTGTATGCTGGGGATTGAGGAAAGCCACCAATGTTGGTTATGTCGGGATTTTTTATTTTTTATTTTTATTTAATAGGAAAAATGTGATTTGTTCAAAATGTCCCTGTCTTTTTTGGGGAAAATAATGATTTTTTTTTTTGGAAGTCAACCGACAGTTTTGATAGTCAAACTAACGGAAATCGTCATTTAGGTCTTGGGCTGCAAATTTTTTGAAGATTTGGTACTCACGATGGTACAAATGAAAAGTTTAGCTAAAGTCTTCTATTAAATTAAAGGTTCGGCTTTAAATCGAAATAGTAATGATACTTGTACTTAATATTTCTAATTAACAAATAGAAAGTTTAGAAGATAACAAAAAACAAAAATTTAAAAATCATATTTAAAATAATAATTTTTGCAAGAATATAATTTAGAACTAATCGATTTACTAGATATTTTTCCACTAGTTCTCATCGAAATCTCCATCAATGTGGCAATTATAAATTGAAAAATACATCTTATTTATTGGGTAGCTGAGATAATCGGCAAATTATATAAATATAAAAGGATTTTGCTCAATTTTTATAATAAGATTAACAAAATGAAACATCAAGAATCGATATAGTATTAGAATTTAATAAACTTTAAACAAACAATTCAATACATTTAAATTCAAACTGGCCATAAAAATTCAAAATTAGTATTTTTAATATTGTATTCGATAAACCGAATGCGTCACCTAGAAATTCTCCATTGAGCTTAAAGGATCAAAGAAGAACATTAATTTATTCTTAATTGGCTGACCGTTTTGAGGAAGAAGAACATATGACTCTACATGCAGTGCTTGACTATCGTTGATAGTCCAAAGTCTTGGGTAATTTGATCAACCCCCGTCTTAATTTAATTAATTCAATCACAATTAAAATAATTAGCTGCTTAATGAAATCCGAAATGAAAAGGCACATTTTACATGAGAAGTCATTAAAATATTGGAAATAAATGCAAGTGAGGTTCATATATAGGGAAAAAAGGCGAGGTTTTTCTTAGTCTCGTTAAATTATCACTATTATGAAGAATCAACGAATCTATGATTGCCAGATTCTTAACGAGTATTCGGTGTATGATAATTTTAGTTTTCACACTTATTTCGGACCTTTAATCTTATATATTTGTTATTCATTTAGCGCGAATTATTGTCGATTTCGTTATTGCTTGTATGATGGATCATGGATTTTTGGACCAAGTTTTTTTTAGGAAAAATGGGTTTCGATAGGAGGATGGAATGTAATCAGAAGAAGAAGCAAGAGGATTTAAATTTTTCCAAGGAAACGGTGCAGCCGCGCCAACCATTTCTACCAAAATTGTCACAACTACGCCAATTCATGTGCACAAGTTCTGCTTCTGAGCCCACATTAGGACATTACTGGTGCTAGATAACATTATTCCTCTTAATAGACTAAAATTGAGGGGTTTTCAAGACCGTATATATACTCAATTCACAAAACATTGTGTGGGAGGCAATCTCAGATGGAGAAAACACAAAAATACATAACTTAAAATTTGATCCAACTAAATTTTGGAGTATCAAATTTTAAGTTTTGACTTTAATTATGATTCCGTGTTGAATCTTTATCGTTGATTTGATTGCTTTTTCATAAATTCGACTAGTTTATGAATTATCTGTCAATTTGTGTTGACACCTAGAGGGCATTACCAATTTAGCACCAAGACAACACAAATTTGGGTAGAAGATAGAAATATACTTAAAAATTTATGTGATGTCTTGTGAATTAAATACTCAACTTCACTATTATACTACTTGTCATAATATCGTGCACTTGCGATATCGAAGAACAAGGTTTTGAAATGCCTCAAAACTTATACTTAAGCTAGTCCTCGAGCGAGCAAAACTAAGATGAACTAACCAAAAATTAAAAAAACGAAAGGAAGTGCAACTCCATCTAATATCATATTTTGGTTGCCTTAAAATATATTTGAATTTAAGTACATCTTCATCGTTGACCATCGACGATAATGCAGTGATATTGTTGAGAAGAGAAGTACTACTTGTACAAAAAAATTTACAACTTTCTTGACAAAAATGGCTAAGTGGCGGCCCCCTATTGGGGTTTTGGGAGGGGGGGTGGCTACACTTGACCATTTTGTCAAAAAAGTTGTACAAAATCATGTACAAACAAAATTATTGTGTTGACAATCATCGACAATGATTCACTTCATTGACGAGGGGTCATCATTGATCACCATCGATATGACTGTCAAATTATCAACGAATCATACATTTAATCACCAACAACTTCTCATCGATGAGTATAGCACTATTGATAATTAAAATAATATCATTGACAACATCGTCTTCGTTAAGTTTTTTTACAAGGCGTGCCAATAATCAATAACAATATCGACGTCCATAATTATATCCGAATCACCAACATCATGATTTCATTTGTGATCACCAATTTTCTGAAGTCAGCATCACCACTTGAAATTAATATGCGTTGATGATTCATTTCGAATTAGCCAGTCTGAATTACCAACATGATTACTACTAGTGATCACGGACAACCGACTACTGACTTAAGTAATAATCTTGAAATTCACCAATGTGCTTCAATCATCGATGAAAAGTTGTGTCACTTGCAACATTTTATTATTTTATATTTTATAATTTTTTATAAGATAATATTGACGGCAAGTAAAATATCTTCCTATTATTTTCTTATAAAATTAAATTTGCAATAGCAAGTAATGTTAGTACTTGGATAAAATTATAATGAAGACAATGATAAATCTAATGAAATGTGAGAATAATAAGTGAATATTCATTTTAAATATATAATTAAATTGATGTTTGATAAACTTCAAATTGTAAGAAAATAATTATGAAATTATTGCAATAATTAAAATTAATGTTTTTGACTTGAAACAGTTGTGAAATTAAAAGGATCATATAATGTCTTATAAAATGGCCACCCAGACGACCACAAAAAGTTCCTTATAATTCTTCACTCATCTGATTCACACATCATCTATGTTTAATATTTTGACCACAAGAAATTCCTAGTAACGATTAGATTCATTCATATAGATGAAATGATCTGTAGAGGATAAAGTTGATCGCTGAATAAAAATTTCAAAGTACAACTTTCTAGTGTCAATCCAACCGTTAACTAGAGGGGGAAAAACCATATAAGGAATGACACAAAAATCGATATTCAACTCCTAAGTGTGACTCTCCTCTGCAGCAGCTTCAAAGGTCTGGCCAGCAACAAGGTCCGGCACATCATCATCATCTTCTTCTGGTGCAATATTAGCACCAGCATCTGTGTCCGCTCCAGCACCAGGTCCCTGCTTCTGGAACTGCTCTGCCAATTTCTTCAAGTTCTCCAAGTTATCAGGACCTGAAATTTTTCACAATAAACCTTGTGTCAGTCAGTTTTCAGAAATAGTGACCAAAAAAATACCATAAGGAAAAAGGGGATGCATACCCAATTGATGAATAATCTGAGGGAGAATATCTTGCAATTCTAGAACAGAATAAAAAGAAATGTCAGTGCATTTTAGAGAATTGGAAATAAGTGCCACAGAACATGTGGATGTTCCTTATATTTGAATAAACACCTAAAAGAGAGAAGAATAATTCAAGAAGCAACTCAAGTACCCAATTACAAAATCAGTAAAAAATTAAAAGAGTTAATCCAAGCAGCAACACAAGTACCCAATGACAAAATCAGTAAAGCCCTTTGATGTTCATATTAACAGTTTCAAATTTTTACCAACAAAAAATAGACCAAAAAACAGAGTTTCCGAGGCTAGAAGAATTACTAAAAGGAGCTATCTCTAAGATACCACTTCTTAATTAAGAGAAAGGAAAACTTACTCTTGTTTTGAGGAGTGCCACTAACAACCCAAGTGTTGGCAGCAATAGATGCTTGAACTATACACAAAAAGAAACACTGGTCAGGACAAAAGAACAAAAATAAAAAATCAATTGGAGAGAGAATTTCAGCAGCCTATGGGTACCTTTAGGATTAGTGAACTGGATGACTACGTCCTCCTTGAAAATATTCACCTCCTCAATTGCAGGAATAGCATTCACCCCAATTCTCTTCAGTGTGCTTTGCAGTCTTTTGTCATCTGTGGTAGTAGTCTTGTGAACAGCTTTCTTCTTTCTGCAATTAAGGGCATAGTTATATATTTATTGATATTAAACAGAGGCATAAACAAGCAACCTATACAGTCCTTGCATTGCAGAACCTAAAATTTCCAGAAAACTATGTCGTGATTTAAACAGACCAATTGAAGTTGATGTAGTTAATTCTGAGGAGACAAGTAACATAATTTCCAAGAGGGACCTTGTTTCTCCTCAAAATTTACCCATTTTGTGAAACCCTTTTATCAGGAGTTTAATCACTGAGACAAATGATATAAACCAAAATTCATTGTTTCCACGAGTGAGGACCAATAAAATCTGTCTCCCAACACAGAAGACTACGGTATCAAGTATCAACAGTATGTCTCACAGGAGAAGCTAACAACCCAGCTCGAAATCCACAAGTATTCCTCCATGGAAATGATGTGGCAACAGTAACTCTAAAATGACAAGCTAACAATCAAGTTTACCGCAAAATCCATCTCCTTTATGAGTGCAGTGAAACTCTGTAATTCAGGGGGAAAAAATGCATGCATTTATGCTTTAACTAATGAACGAAAAAAATAAGCATACAGCGTCACAGCGACACAAACCTTCTCATGGTACCTTTCCCACCAGTTCGGACCGAACCAGCCATCTTCATTAGCTTTTCCACATTCATCTGTCATGAAAAAATATAGGGCATTGCCCATTAAGCATTAAAAATTTCAGATGTCTTCAGATTGCTTATTTCAACATGAAATTTTTTTAAGGCAAATCCATATTTCAAAAGAATCTTAACAACCAATGTCTTCATGGAGAAAACTTCCATAGGTCAGGTCCTCTTAAGCTCGTGACAATAATCATATGAAATTTTGCCTCAGAGCATGCAGACTAAAACATATGGTACAACTTACAACAATGAAAAAAAAATCAATAATAAGTTCAAAAGTATGATCACCCTGCATAAAACACGGAGGGATTAAATCGGTCACAACTTTACACTGAAATATTGTTTTCACCAATGACAGTCACTCTTAAAGGCATGTCTTAACCACAATCATCATTATTATAAGCCAAGGCATGATGACTAGATGTGATGAAGTTGAAGAAGTCACTCCCAAATGAAATTATGTACCAATACCTTGTCTTTCAATCTTCCCATAGATGATGTGGCAGGTGAATTCATTTTTATTGTTTGTTTCTTTTTCTCTCACACCCCCACCCTACCTTTTTTATCCCCCTTCCATTTTCCCCACCCCCACCCCACCATACCATCCCATTTACTTGATAAATAATCACATACCACATTTCACCACCTACTACATTTTCACCACAACAGCAACATTTTTCTCTCTCAACCATTTCATATTTTACAGCAACATTTTTCTCAGATCTGATTTGTGTTTCAGTGGTCGCCAAAAAATAATTGTGATACAGTAATATTTTCGATATAACTGGTCTATTTATTTTGTTTGATATAACTGGTTTATTTACGAATCTCTCCCTCCACAAAATAAATAAACCGGTTACATCGAAAATATTACCATATCACAATTATTGAGAGGCAAAAATGTTGCTGCTGTGGTATATAGTTGTATAAAATGTATGTGGTAGATGATTAATTATTAAGCAAAAGAGATGGTAGGATGGGGTGTGGGGAAAAAGGTAGAAACCAAACAAGGAACCAAATTCCAGCCACATTCATATGTATGAAAATTGTATAACTAGAATTTATTGCCAAATTCATATGTATGAAACTTGTACAAATAACTTGTCAAAATTTTTTGATACCATACCACAAGTAAAAATTTCTTAATAAAATGATGTAAATTATATTGAGAAATTTGTCACGCAAAAATAATAAACGTTAATGAAATAATTGAAAGTTTTTAAAGAAAAGAAGATATGTCTACGATCTAGTTCTCGAAACGAGTTTCGAGATGACGTGGCAATTTGTGGATTTAGCTAGCCGAAGATCGCAGAAGAATTTTTAAAGTTAGCATGTCATCGAATTTCTCGAAATACTAGGTTGATGCGTTATAACTTTTGCTACAGTTGACCATTTCACGCGCCATTAACGACTTGAAAAACTAGGTCATGAACCCTCCGAAATGATATTATGAATGAAATGTATCGATTTTGTTAAAAATTCTGTAATGACCCCGAAAATTGAGAAAAAAAACATGAAAAATCATTGACTTTTCTAATTAAAATTGCATGAGTTATGCCAATGGTCATCGGTTCGATTCCCCTCAGGCCACTGAGGTGAGTAAGCCGGCCGTAAACTTCAGGGTCTCGTGGGAATAGTCGAGGTGCGTGCAGTTGGCTCGGACATCCACGGTTAAAAAAAAAATTGCATGAATTATTGCCACGTTATTGGGGGTGGGCGAGTAAAAAGTTAATGGGGGTGGCCTAGGTACGGGTAGGGAAAAATGGGTTTTCCACCATTCTGGGAAAATGCGGGTTTGGGGAGTAGATAAGGGATAAGGGGAAAGCGGGATTCTAAAAAAAAACCCAAAGCAAACATTCGAAAAAAAAAAAAAAAAAAAAGACACCACTGATGTGGCAATGCCATGTTAGCAGCGGGAGGATTAACTCCTTCCCAACACGGGTAGGAGAACATGGCTGTCACACAGTAAATAATACTGAAAATAGAAAATAATGAATTATTTTCTCTTGCTTTCTTTTTATACAAATATGTTCTTGTTAAAAAGGATTGCAGCAGCAATAAACATTCTACACATTTAACAAAAAACATAAACTAGCCACATTTTTTTACATTAACCACTTGACGAACAACAACATTGCTCCAAGAAAAAATAAAAGAGGGCCATTACAAAGAAAGCAAACACTAGCATAATTATCAGAGTAAAAATCCAATTTCCAGAACCGTGAATACAATGAAAAGCACAGGGTACAAAAGACTATGGACCTTAAATTACATGTATTCAACTTTTAAATAAAAAATTAATCTGAAAAATCAAAATGCGTATTAAAATCAACAGTCAACAAGGATCTGGTACTAAAGCTCAATCATCATTATTAATGGATATAGAAATAAATACACATACGTTATAATTTCGAAAAATACTGTAAAGAATGGAGTATATATAGACACACACGTATACATATATATGTATTTTGATTACCTCTAGGACCGGTGGAGTGTTAGAGGTGCAGAGGCAGAACAAGTGATAAGAATCGAGTGTGAAATGGGGGAAGAATGGAGAGGATAACAAATAAAACCCTAGTGTCGCATATTTTAGTTACTCGCGTTTTCAGGGGTAAATTAGGTATTTGAACCTTTTTGCATGGGATGTTTGGCTAAGCTTAAAATTGTGAATATGTTTAAGGATTACTTTTTTAAAAGAAACAACTTCTCCTTACTGGAACTTATTTATTTTTAATTTTAACTAACAAAAAACTTCAAAAATATAAATTAAATTTTTTAATCTTTCACAAAAATGTACATTAAAATATCAATAAATTAATGTTCAATAAATTAATAATCTCGTTTAAATAATAAATTTTTTAGGTCCCGATAATTGTTTAAATTCATAAAAGTTCATACAATACAAATTAACAAATTTTTAATTTGACAATATTTTTTTTCAATTCGCTTATTTTTCTAAATATGCATATGAGGACTATGGACGTCTTAGTCCCGAACTCGAGCTAATTGGCTGGACCTTAGCCCACTGTTATTGGCCTATTTCCAAGTTTGGGCTTAGCTAGAGGTTGGGCCCAATAACTAGGTCGGGCCATTAGCCTTACTCACATGTCCCCTTGACCTTATACACGTTTCATAGGAATGCTAGTCCTCCTTAAATACAAATTCCTAACTTATTACAAATTTGAACATAACTCAAATTGTGTACTTCTAACATAACACCAACATCTAGTTATGGCTGGCTTGCTATTCTAATAAAACACAAAGGTTGATCACATCTTGTAAGTTCGAGGATGATGCCAATGGTGGTCGTGATGCATGTGGCAGTAGTGCATGTGACATATGCACAATGATATGTTGATATAGAATTGGTAGTGGTGCTGGTGGTGATCATATGTATCATGTACTAATTCACATGTCTTAGTCCAGACCTAACAAATCAATGTCCATATGTTATAGATCAAATAGAATTGGTCACAGGTCACTAGTCACACATTTACAGGTCACGTGCCATGTTGTATATGTCACATATTCGTGTCAACAGGTCACATATCAAAATAAACTGATCACCGATCATATGTCAATGTCTTTGTGCACTGATAACAGATCACGAATTCAAGTTCACGGGTCACAGTTCATATGTTACAGTCACAGGTCATCGTGTATAAGTCACAAATCAATGTTCATAGATCAAAGATCACTGATTTTTGTTTTTAGATTACAGTTCACAAGCCACAAGTCATACGTCACAAGTCATATTGTATAGGTCACCGATCAATGTTAACACGTTACATAATAATATTAACTAGTCACTAACTAGATGTCACATGTCTTTGTGCACTGATAACAAGTTACAGATTCAAATTCACATGTCATAGGTCATACGTTACAAGTTGCAGGTAACAGCTCAGATGTCACTGGTCATTTTACATAAGTAACGGATCCATGTCTACATGTCACATATCCAAGAGAATTTGTCATGGGTCATTGAATCAATATAACATGTAACAAATTAATGTACAAAAGTCACATATCCAAGAGAATTGATCACATGCTATTGGATCAACATCACATGTAACAATTTACACTTAGTTTAAATCCACACCTAAGAATCTGTCAATTAAAGTTCAGTTAGATAATTCTTCAATTCTCATCAATGTTTTGTTAAATTAAAAATTCAAACAAGCCGCTACCCTTGAGATGTTGTACTCATGGATCTCGAATCGATGCCTTTATCAAGATTTGAATTACCACCATGGTGTGAGAGGGGAAGTCTGTAGGGAGAGATTGGAGTGGGTCGAGATATTAAGAAGGGTATTTATTAAGATATATAATATGATATATTATTTTATATATAACATTTATTAATTACGATCCGAGTTTTGAATTTTAAACCTTTTCCCTTAAAATTGAATTGGAGTATAGTTAAGACCTGAGTTATACATTCTTCCCAATATTGGGAGAAGTGCTGACAGCCCACAACCCACCCTGTATTTGGCCTTATGTATTAAGCTCGTAGGCTTTTAACCTTGGTCCCAGGCTTTTTAGGATCAAGTAGAGTAGGTTGGGACCGAATACTCCTTTAATATTTGATCTTGTTTGTTCTTAAAGAAGGGAAAAATATATAAATATAATATTTTACTTATAAATTTTCACATTTAACAAAGTTAAAAAAGCATTTTTAAGATATTATGAATGAAAGGAAAAATACTATAATATTTTCTATCAATAATGTCATATTATAATATATATTATTGAAATATTGTTTCTCTCACCTCCTACATTCTCTCTCTTATACTTCGCACTTTCTCATTCTCTTTCTTACACCTCGTACTTTTCTGTTTCTAATATATATCATTTTAGCCCCTGTTTGATAGATATTAAAAATTATAGTTTTAGTAAATTTTGATGAAAATTAATGGAACGTGTGATTGAAAAGTTATGGATCATATGAAATGTGTGGTTAAAATTAATTGTAAATTTTGATTTTGATTTAATTCAATTTTTTTAGTGGTACCACACAGGAGCTTAATAATTGTTTTTCTCGCCTCTTACATTCTCTCTCTTGCACTTCTTCTTCCTCTCTCTTATACATCACACTTTCTCTATTTATCGTTCTAAAATTGCGATTGTTTTTTTTTTTTCAAATTAGATGATTACATTTTGTGACCTCAGATAAAAAATTTTGATCTATAATTTAATTAAACAGGCCACAGTCACAATAACACATAATTTTTTTTTTATCAAAGTCACATGTAGTCACAAACCACACAATGTTAGTCACAAAGACACAATTTTAAATTACAATAACATATAATGTATGGTCACAATTATGTTCGAATCACAAATCAGAGAACATCATAGTCACAGAGTCAAAAATTTGGGATCACAATTGTAAATTTAGCCATAAATTATGCAATTTTATAGGTTACAAGTTATTTATCAGTCACAAGTTAACAAATGAAGTAGTCACAACTTATTTATCGATCATAAATTATCAAATTAATAGGTAACCACTTATTTTTCAAACACAAATTATCAAATTAATTGATTACAACTTATTTATCGATCACAAAATTATGAAACTAATTAGTCACAACTTATTTTTTATCATAAATTATCTAATTAACTGATCATAATTATCCAATTAAATGGTTACTAATTATCCTTCATCTCTCCCACCTCATTCCACCCCTCCAACATCCAAAAAGTCGTTGTCACGTCAGATCCACAACTCACCACCTCATGTACACCATCCCATCCCACACCCACCTCATCACCACCATTACCATCCATAGATGTTTACTCCACACCACCACCGCCACATATTCACACTACATAGACATAACATCAACCTACTAGCACCATCGTACCACCAAGCATTTTGTAACCTACCACCATACAAACCANCACCACCACCGCCACATATTCACACTACATAGACATAACATCAACCTACTAGCACCATCGTACCACCAAGCATTTTGTAACCTACCACCATACAAACCACCGTCACCATCATTCGGCCAAATTAGACACCAACAACACCGCCTTTGCTTTTTTTTTTTTGTTTAGACATTCTGAGATCAATGACAGTGATCTTGTTATTCGAATCAAATCGAAGATTATGGATTGGAGACCTCGATATGCATGCCCAAGGATTTGCACACAAAATCGAGGCTTCTGCTATGGAATTAGGAAATGAGTTGGCCACCGTCTATGGTGTAGAACGATGGATTGATGATGGTGGTGTTGACTCCGAATCTGTAGGCATGTCGATACATGCTAAGTTGGTAGGGAATGAAATCTTGTAAAGTGAGTTGGGAAACAGTGTAGGTTGTGGAGATTGGGATAGGAAGTAGGTTGAGGTGAGGGAAGTGGGCGTCTATTAAATGCACCAAATTTTTGAAATTTAAACTTAAAAGTTGGGGAACGGTAATTTTTCCTCTGTAGAAATGTGAACTCCGTGTTCGCTAAAAAAACATAAGGGTCTGTTTGGCTGATTTTTTGCTTTTGATTTTACTTCTTGTAGAAGAGTTTTTCGAGTAAGCTAAAACTCGTTTGATAGGGCTTTTGAAAACTAAAAAGTTGAATTTGAGACTAAGAAATTGCTTTTGAACATATTTTGTGTATGTTCGGTAGAGATTAAAATCGGATTAAAATTGAAAAATTAGTCGTTATTGTTGACTTTTATTAGACGAGTGAGACCCAATAACGACCATATTTTCAATTTCAATTGAATTTTAAGTTTTACCAGACAAGCTCTTTGATAGTTTTCTAAAAGTGTTTTATGTGATCGTAAGGATTTTTAAAGAAAGTTGACATAATATAACTCATTTACAAGAAAAAGAATAAAAGCAAAAGTTTTGTCAAAACGGGCCATTAGACCTGTTTGCTCTAAAAATTCTTCTAGTAAAATAAAATATTTTTAAAAAATTATTCAAACATATTAAAAAACTTCTTAATCTAAAAACTAGATTTTGGCTTCTTGAAAGTCATGTTAAATGAGTACTAAAACCTTTTTGTTACTGTGTAAATTATAAATTAAAAATGTAAACATTACCATGACAATGTACTTTGCAAAACAATAATTTGTAGACATAAAAATATGACTAGTGATAAGATTTTGAATCGTAAATATTCTACACCTCGAAAACTTTTACATATAATCTATAGGAAACGTTACATAATTATAAAGGTTTCAAAATACATTTTCATAAATAACAATTTGTGGAATTTCTTCAAAACAAGGGAGTCACATTTTATGGCATATGATAAAATATTGTGACCTATAATTCAATTAATCAAGTCAATATCACAAAAGTACATAATATACGATTACGATCACAGACTAGTTACAAATTACACAAGGTTACAATCATATAGATGAAATTTGAAAGTCAAAATTACATTAGTCTTAATCACACATTTTATCTGGTCATAAATTATTTATTAGTTATATATTATCTAATTAACCCACCCCACCACCCAAATTGTCGCCACCATCTCAAATCCATTATCCAACACTACCACCACTACCTCCATCGCACCACCACATGCACCTCATGTACAATTATCAGACTTTACCTACACCTCAAATCCACCACAACGCTCCACCATCAATATCTCCTCCTACGCACCACCACCACTTGCAAAACCTCCATCGCCAAATCCTCTTGCTACATGATCTATAATCGTCGAACCATTCCAACTGCAATGCCACCAAAGATGTCCTCCTCCTTACCTTCTTTCAAAACCATCCCCAGCTCCATTGAACCAAAATGGGCCACAACATCGTCATTCTCCATAGTCAAAACTCCATCATTCTCAAAGGGTTTTTCGGTGTGCAGAGTTTTTAAGACTATTACAAGTTCAAGCTTTGGTTTTCGACTTTGCAGTGTTGATTTGGAAAATCTCGAAGATGAAGGTTTGGAGGAAAGGCGAGAAAAGAGTGTTTCTGACGAGCCATCCTCGTCAACAAAAGAAAGTAGGCTTCTGATTGGGGTGATTTTTTATTTCTTTAAAAATCCGTTAATGCTTTATTTATTTATTTATTTTTGTTGAAACTTAACATATAGGGTTTGAGGTAATTTGCCTTAATTTTAATGTATCGATTCAACCCCTCTGTCTAATTAATGATCCAATACTTTGGCGCCGTCGACATCCAATTTTCTTACAAGGCCAATTATAGTCTTTTCAACAGGGGGGAAAAAAAGGAAGGAAGAAAAACTAGAAATATTTCGCATAAAATAAGAAAACTAGTACCAAAAGAGAGACAAAAATAACGGACTACCGTTGAGGCCCGTTAACGGTGTGTCCATTAATGTCTCAAAATCCAACCAAGTGTCCTTACACCCAAACTACAAATTCCTCTCTCTCCATTTAAATTATCCCCCCCTTCCACCACCTTCACAATTACGCCCCGCCCCCTTACACCACCACCCCCTCCGTCAGGTAACAACAACATATCTTTCGCGTTCAAACCATTTTGTCGTTTCATAGTAGAATAATAATTGATAATATGTTTTTGATTATTAATGTTGTTTGTGAAATTTGGTTTCACAGACGTGGAGGTGAATACTTAGAAAGAATGAGAGGATACAACATCGTCGTGGGATTGCACAAGTGATTAACAGAATTAGTGAGAGACCAATAAATTTATTGGAAAAGAAAATTTTAATTTAGACAAAATGTCATCGAACGTGGGGAATGAATCACTAGGGCAGCAATCGACGCTAACGCGACGACCTTCGCGTAGTGCTGCCACCACTGTGTTCTCCATGGAGGTATTTGATAACGAAGTTGTCCCGTCATCCCTCCAGTCAATTGCCCCTATCCTTCGCGTCGCCACTGAGATTGAGGCTGATCGCCCTCGTGTTGCATATCTATGTACCTCCAAATACCTTTGCACCTTCAACACGCACAATGCATGGCACATTTGCACATATATTATTTACAAGCATGTTATTTCTATTGTTCATTTTAATATTATATACCAAACGGGAAGTTATTACTTTATTAAAATTATTATTTAAAATTCAAAGATTTGATCAGTGAAATCTAATTAAATTCCCCTTGCTTGTTTCAATAATAGCACTTCGAAATAAATAATTTTACCTTTACGACAAATGAAGATAATTGTGAAAAAGAAACTTTAATTTACTTTTGAACTTAAGCCCGTGTTGGATACTCATTTTTTAAAAAATTCATTTCCAACTACATATTCTATTCATAAAATAATTTTATATATAAATTTAATTACCCTACATTTTTTCAAAAAATCACTATTACAAAATACATTATCAATAAAAATAGGGCTCAAATGCACCGTAAATAAGCATGTCCAATATTGTAAAAAGTACTTTCGAAAAAGCCATAGAAAAAGTAACTACTTTGTCGTATTGCAACAATACTCCTCAACGTATGTGCCTATTGCCAAATATCCCTACCCTTTTAAATTGATTAAAAATCTCCCTTATATGACATTTGAGGTGCAGAAGACCCCTTTTTCTTCTATTTTCTCAACGAATTCTTGTCAAATGATGAATATGGTTGAAATTAGTTCTTCTATTTGTTTGTAGTTTTTTAAAAAAAATCGGAATTATTTGAATAAGGATTTGTTGAGAAAATAGAAGAAAAGGGAGTCTTCTACCCCTTAAAAGTCATATAGGGCAGTTATCGGCCAATTTGAAAATGTAGTGGAGTATTTGGCAAATAGGTCATACATTGGGTTATTGTGCCAATAAGCAAGTTTTACTTGTTAGTTATTACCGTTGCTATTTTGAGTTATATGAGCCTCGTGCACATTGCTCTGGCACCCTACAATTACATAAACAGAGTTCTTTACGCTTTGAAGGTTGCACCTTGCTTCGGAAGAAAATTAATTTTAATTAATTTTTACGCGTGAAAACATAAAATATTTCTGGAAAGTGTTAAACAAAAAAATTGGAATTCTTTTCCTGTAATTCTGATTGTTTTTTCACGAAAAGAAGTTGTAATACAGGTCGATTCTATGCGCTGGAGAAGGCACACCGACTGGACCCAAGCTCCAGCGGCCGTGGTGTTCGACAGTTCAAGACTGGCCTTCTTCAGAGATTAGAGAGGGTACGTAGTTATGTTTATATGATCGGCTTGGCTTTTTGGGTGATTTCATAAAAAAAAAAAATTCCAGTTGCCTCTTTATTCTTTGACTATTACATGTTTGTTTCTATTGAGTATTGGGTTCCATGAATCTGACTGTTGGTTTGAGTTTTAAGCTGATCAAATTTAAAATGTTTCGTATTTTTGGGCTGATACCATATTGAGTCTCGGGTTCATCGTTTCAAATTCCGTACTCTTTGTGATAGTGCAGTGTGCCTTCGAGGCTCTGTAGCCCATCTGTCTAATCTTCGTGTATCATTAGCTGAATCACATTGTCATTTTTCCTTTATCAAAGAATCGCGGAAGCTTTTCATTTTTCTTGTTCTTTGATAATTGTCATTGTTTATCTTGAAGTGTGTTTGTTTTGTGTATTCCACCGAACTATGTCAAAATTATTGGTGGCTTCTCACTGGGGTGTTGGGTGGTGAGAGTAATTTATTTCCATAAATGACCGAGAGTTGAGATTTACTAATAGAATTTGAGTTCCTTGGGCAGTTGGAATGTGAATGTATTGGGGATTTAAACATGTTGAGCAGAGGTGGGAAAATCCTCTTTACTTTTAATTCTGGTCTTTTAGAAAATTTGGTTCATTAGTTGTATATTTCTGTTTCTTTGTTTATTTTCAATATTGAGTCATTATATTTTGAAGAAAAACCTATTCATTTTTAAAACTGGTCTCCTTTTATGGCAGACTCTTCATATGAAACCTTCCGTAATCAAACAATATAATAATCAAATGATTGAAAGTCTGGCATGAATTGGGAAATGGACAGTGTTGAAATTTTGACATAGTATTTTCCTGGAGTGTTCCAATTTATAGTTTGGATGAAATCCCAGTTATATTTTCAAGGACTAACTTGTTGGAAAACTCTTATGCAGGATAATAACTCTAGTCTTCCTGCTCGTGTCAAAAAGACCGATGCTCGGGAAATTGAGAGCTTCTACAAACAATACTATGAGAAATATGTTGTGGCACTTAGCAAGGGGGAACAAGCGGATAGGTACTGGAAACAAATGGTTTTATAGGATCCATCTTGCTGCAAAATTTGTAATAAACATGTTTGTTTTTACATTTTAGGCTCACTATTCTATTATCATTAACTTTCTTCTAACAGAGCTCAGCTCGGCAAAGCTTACCAGGCAGCCGGTGTGCTCTTTGAGGTGCTTTGTGCTGTTAACAAGACTGAAAAAGTCGAGGAAGTTGCTCCTGAGGTTTGTTCTGATAGGAATTAACTGAATTATACATGATGTAGAAATTGATGGCAGAAAGCTCTAAATCATGTAAAATGTTGGTTGAACAGATTATGGCAGCAGCAAATGATGTCCAAACAAAGAAGGAAATCTATGCTCCGTATAACATTCTTCCCCTAGATTCTGCTGGGGCATCACAGTCCATCATGCAGCTTGAAGAGGTGCCACGCTTGCACTATTCGGCCACTGGCATGCATATTTGACTATAAAGATAGGGTTCCGTAGAAAATATTAAGACATTGCACTCTTTATCACTGCCAGGTGAAAGCTTCTGTAGCTGCTTTGTGGAACACACGAGGCTTAAGCTGGCCAGCCTCATTTGAACAGCAGAGACAGAAAGCAGGGGAGTTGGACCTTCTTGATTGGCTGAGAGCCATGTTTGGGTTTCAGGCATGTCTTGCTGAATTTGATATTGAGATATTTATTGATTAGAATAAAAACTTTTAGTCACTAAATTGTTTTGATTTTACAGAGGGACAATGTCAGGAACCAGAGGGAGCATTTGATTTTATTGCTCGCAAATATTCATACAAGGCTCATCCCCAAGCCCGAACCATTAAACAAAGTGTGTATTCCTCTATCCGATTATTCTCTAAATGCGTTGCAACCTCAAATTCTCCTTCTAATGACATCTGTATCATCCGTCTAAGTTGCACGGACACCGACAAAGTAGTGTGCCGTCCATTAAATTCTTTAAAATTTAATTCGTATATTATATCTTTATTTTCATAATTTTTAATATAGGGCATGGCGATGCCGCACGGCATCTGGCATCCAGACACTTATCTGAGGGGTGTTTCTAAAGTATCCCTTGAGTGTACGTACTATAAAAGATACATAAAAATGGCAAGGGCACATGTCTTGTTGAATACACATCCTTGAGTGTTGAACATATATATGCCACCCTAGTAGAAGTGTCCGTGTATCATCCTGTCGTATATAGAACCTAATATTTTTGTTCATTTTGGATTCATTTGTTTTTTTTTTTTTAAACCAACACTTCGTATTACGCGTTGCTGGTGTATTTATTTCCTTGTTGCTGATAAATTACAAGCCTTCAGTTCTCCTTCTCGTGGTTATACTTGTTTGATATTCCATGTTTAAGCTGATTTTCTGACGTGCTTTGAGCATCTTATTCTTAAGTAACTTGACCTCTATGTGGGAGTATGTATATATATCTAAACTTGGGTGGAAGAAACTTAATATTTATTGGATTTACTCAGCTTGATGATCGAGCTGTCGATGCACTTATGAACAAGCTTTTCAAGAACTACAAAACATGGTGTAAATACTTGGGAAGAAAACACAGCTTAAGGTAAGCTGATAGATTCTTTTCCTTTATTTGGGTAGTTAACTTGTTTAAAATGTCTGTACATTTTAATGTTACTGAGGCAGGCCCCTAATGAAAAATATATGAATCTTATTGCTTGTAGGCTCCCTCAAGCCCAGCAGGATGTGCAACAGCGAAAGATACTTTACATGGGCCTTTATCTTCTTATCTGGGGTGAAGCAGCTAATGTACGCTTCATGCCAGAGTGCCTATGCTACATTTTCCATAATGTGAGTTGTTCTTTCATCTTTGTACATTTGTTACAATTAATTTGTTGATTTTGTGTACATATTAATCTCAATAATTAAAAACTGTTTTAACACATATATCTTGCTCTATTGCATACATGTTCAGATGGCATATGAACTTCATGGTCTCTTAGCTGGAAATGTCAGCATTGTTACTGGTGAAAATATCAAACCTTCTTATGGTGGAGATGATGAAGCTTTCTTGCGGAAAGTTATAACACCCATTTATCGAGTGATTGAAAGGGTAATATATCTTGCAGATGAATCACACGGTTGTAGGATTCCATGTCTCTCTGTTTTATAGGTAACAAAATGGTGCTTATCATGTTCCAGGAAACCAAGAAAAGCCAAAATGGGAAAGCCCCTCACACAGCCTGGTGCAATTATGATGATCTGAACGAGTATTTCTGGTATGAGATTAAAAAAATATATATTTCAGTACTGAAATTGAAAAAAGGATGATGGATTGCTCACCTTCAGTTTCCTGAGAGTAAGGTTTGACCAATTGTTTGTAGGTCATCAGATTGCTTCTCTCTTGGTTGGCCAATGAGTGATGGGGGTGAATTTTTCAAGTCGACACAGGTTTCGGCAAAGGTAAGATCTGTACTCTGTGCAGAAGTTCTCTCATATGAATTAAAGTTTTGCTATTTGGTTTAATATGATTGCTGTTCCAGGGGAAGCAAGCTCCTCAAAAAAAGCCAGGAACGATGGGGAAGTCATTTTTTGTCGAAACACGGAGCTTTTGGCATAACTTTCGAAGTTTTGATCGTCTCTGGACATTTTTTATACTTGCTCTTCAGGTATCTGATTCCAACAGATAAAGACTATAGTTGAGATTTCCTCTGCTCCTTTCTCCAGGAGATTGTGCTAATGTTGGGGTTGTTCTATTGCAGGCCATGATTATCATCGCATGGAGTGATGTTTCTATATTAGATATTTTCCAGAAGAATGTCTTGTATGACTTGTCGAGCATTTTTATCACGGCGGCCTTTCTTCGCTTCCT